>BQKN01049986.1:10574-50653 GCA_022839385.1 Asparagus kiusianus | reverse complement strand
AAACATCATATGTAGGGATAACTGCACACATTAGGTCACCACCAACTTTATCATGCTAACAATTAACAATAAATAATTCATTGTCGCATGATGGTAACCTAAAGTTGGTTCTACTTCAATCCCTATCTTTTTTTTCCCAATTTCTTTCTCAAATGTTGGGTATATATGACATGTTTAGAAAGCTATTTAAAATTGCCCAATATTTTAAATGTGTTTGCCCTGCAATGATATCATATTATATGCAATAAAAATACCACAATGATATCGAACTTACATTTTTCTTTTTCTTTTTCCCTTTCACATCATATAATAATAAGGTTCCATAAACCTAGCAGCAAGTTCTCTGATAGTTTTTACTTAAAATAGTTGATTACAATAAGCATTATATGTTTTATTAGATTTGGTTAATTTAAAAAATCTCTGAAGATATCTTAAGACCATATATATTCCATTCCGTGCGCTGATTACTTACACCATACTTGTAGTTGGAACTTTATTTAATTGGAATATACAAATATTTTTCGAGATTCCACGATATAGAAGTTTCAAATATTTTCTCAAGAAACATCAATTAAACTTACTCTGAAATTCAAATATTTTAGAGGTTTTATGGGCCAAAATGAGGACACATCAACTTACGATCAACTACGTGCTAAGTTGGTATTGCTAGATCTTATAATAAGTTACTTATATAAGCACTTATAAAAGGTGTTTGACAGAGTTTGCTTATAGAAGCTCAGAAGTCATGTAGTTTTTCATAATATTTAGCTTTTATGATACAAATTATAAAAAAGTTATATAAGTGGAATAGTTATTTACTTAATCAAATCTAGCACTTTTATATGAGCTTATAAGCTAGTTTTTTTAAAAGTTGGAGAATCTCAACTTTCTTAAATGGGACTTGTAAGCTAGTTTATGAATATTTACCAAACAATTAGATATGTAAAACCAAGCTTTAAAAGCTAGTTTGACCAAATAATAAGCTCATGAAAATAACTGTTTGGCAATCATTTATCAAAAGTTACTTCCAAAAGTAGATGGGGTGCTTGGTTAAACCGTGGTTAAAGATTATTATAAGTGAAGATGACCAAAACACACATAGCTTTAGTTCCATGTTTGCTGATAAATGAAAAATATTGTTAAGGGCTAAGGGGGTATATCTGATATATAAAGTACAAAAAGCAAAAGTTTCCTTTAAAAATATCCTCAGGTTACTTCTAAAAGCACGCCCAATCAATTTTAATAAGTGTTTGTTTATATCAGATATCAAATAGGGAGATTTAGTGTGGGTTTTAGGGTTCCTCAATCCTCTATGATGGTTGATTATCAAGCAGAGGATTCAATCCTGCACACAAATAATATGTAAGAGGATCGGAGTTAGGTTCTCTTGGAGGTTCCTTTGACAGCCAAATCAATATTGATCTGAAACAGAGGTGAAGAATATGATTATAGTGTGTTCAATCGCCAGAAATCATGCACCTCCGTACAATAGGCAGGACACCTATTTATAGTAGATTTAGAAGGGAATTTTGTAACTTTGACCAAGTCCAAGCAGTTATCTTATTTGGTTGATACTTTATGACTAATGCGAGGGTGACAGGGGAAGTAAGGTGCTGATGAGGTCCGATGAGTCATTAAGACTTTTGGGGTCAGAGTAATGATAACTCTGATAATGCATTTAACGTGATGGTGATCGGCTATCGGCATGGGGTTCGAGAGTGACCGCCTTTTGTTTCGACTTTGCGAGTGAGTCAATAAAAAGATGCCTTTTGATTCGACCATCTTGGAGTGAGGGTTTCTCGACTTGGTTTTACAAGATGAAGATGCATAGAACCAGCCTCAACTATGGGGTCCGAGTAACCAGCCTTAACTATGGGGTCCGAGTGAGGACGCATTTCCACACAGTCCCTCTTGGAATGGTCGAGTGATGACGTTACTCTCGTCTTGCATAGGGTCGAGACAATATGATGCATAGTTAACTTAGAACATGTGTCAACTCCTGGAGCTGAATTAACATCTAAGTCATTTCTGTGATACAACACTAGCCCCTTTCACTCGAACTTGGGTGGTCGAGTCTGAGTGTAATTATATCATCGCATGTTGGGGTTCCGAGACGCATTTATGAGGGGTCATTGATCGGTCGATGTTGATGTGATGTTCTGACGTTAGGGGAGATCGTGCACCGATGTTGCTTCAGTTTATGAGTGGGGATTCTGTGATGGTAAGAGAGTGACACTGTAGGAAATAAAAATTACCTTTAATCCTTATCAGAGAAGTTTAGAACAAGACTGCTAAAACCTCACCCGAAAGAGCAAAAAAAGGGAAAAACGCTAATATCTCTCAAACCGTAAGGAATTTGATGAAACGGAGGCGGAAAACCCCCTCTGGAGGTTTGGATGACCCGTCTCGTCGAGATAGGTGATTTTTATATATAATTCGTGCAATTCCGAGTTATGATTTGAAAGTTACGACCTGTTCTTTGTAGCATGTTCTGGAGCTCGCCTGAAGGCTTCAAGCTTTAAGCTCGCCTGAATGAGGTTGGATCGCCCGCATACCCTTGCCTGCATTTTGAAGCTCTCCTGCACAAGGCAAGCTCGCTCGACAGTTGGGAGCTCGCCTGCATGACCCAAGCTCACCTGCATGCTTGAAGCTCGCCTACATGTTTGAGCCTTGCCTACACAAGGCAAGCTCGCCCGACAGCTGGGAGCTCACCTGACGATCCCCTTGGGCTCTCCTAATGCTTGAGGCTCGCTTGCATGATCCAGCCTTGCCTGCACAAGCTCTCCTGACAGCTCGAATCACGCCTGCATGATCCAGGCTTGCCCGAAGGCAAGTTCGTCTGCACAGTCTAGCCTGTAGAGCTCGCCTGATAGCTTGAAGCTCGCCTGCATGATCCAGGCTCGCCTAAAGGCAAGCTCGCCTGACAGCTTGAAGCTCGCCTGCATGATCCAGCCTCGCCTGCATAAGCTCACCTGCACAGTCTCGCCTGAAGGCCAAGCTCGCCTGCACAGCCTTGCCAGCTCGTCTAGCCTGTCAGCCGCCTACTTGAAGCATGGGAGCAGTTAAATCCCTTGAATTAAGAGATTGGTTATCCTCATGACCGTACCCAGCACGGGAATACTAATTTCCCACGATTTAAGGGATTTGGTCATGATTCTCCTCATGGCCATACTCAGTATGGGAATAGTCACTTCTCATGATTTAAGGAAGTAATTACACTCTCCTTCTTCTCTATAAAAGACCATGAGCAGCCATAGAGAAAGGGTCTGAGGACCCGACCTCTTTGAGGACGAATTACAGAGAACTCAAGATCATCTTGGACTCGAGATCAACCTTGTTCCAGGCACGCCATCGGCGGAGTCTTGGTCTTTGGAGATCGGACTTCTTGTCATTCAAGAAGACCGAATTCTTGGCATCTTTGGCTTACAAGCGCAAGCACTTATTTGGCCTCGGTTGATCGAACTCATCCAATCAAGCTTCTACTGTGTACTGAAGCTTCAAGCACTTGTTTGTCCTCTGTTGATCGAACTCACCTAATCAAGCTTCTACTACGTACCGAAGCTTGCCTACAACTTTGATCGGATAGTCCAAGGAAAGCAAACTAGGCACGAGCACCGAGGGAGACGTTCTATCGCTACCAAAGACCCCATGTTAAATAAGGAGGGCATTCCTTCCACTTATGTTGTAAACATTTGATTAATTAGTTTGTAATAAGCTACTCTTATCAATACAAACGAAATCCCTATTTCAGGAAATCAAATTTTACACATACAGAAGATAGCGACCACAGTGGGAGAAACTGTTTCTTTAATCGAAATAGTGGTGGCACAGCTTGATGAAATTACGGTGGGGATAACTATTGAGTCACTCGTGATTGAGTGTGAAGATTACTTATCTTCATCCTCTTTCTGGCGGCAATGCATCTCGTAAGTACTACAGAGTTGTGCGTGTGGCCCAGCCCCAAGTGGCCAAGGCAACCACGCAGGAGAACTCCGCCCGAGCAAGCACAGGGGGTTCTATCTTCCCCTAAGCCCATCACGGCCGAGCCATAAGCAAAGGATGCAAGTTTAGGGGCTGCTCGATGGGTCGTTGAACGATCCTCGCAGACCCCCATGCAAGAGGAGATGCCAATTCATGTCGGCATGGACCACGCCTTCGCCATCAATATGAACGCTCCCCTCTCCAAAAGAGCCAAGCAATGGTGACGACAAGCTCTCGCCCGCCAAAAGACGCAAGCCCTCATCTCCGATGGCGTCCTGAATTACTATCCAGGCCTGAAGAGATCCAAGCCAAAATACAAAGTTCCTAAAATTGGCAAATTTAGTGTTTTCGGTGAGCCTTGCAGTTCAGGCGAGCCCCACGAGCTTCGTTCCATGAGCAAAGTTCCTAATTTTGGCGAATCGCTCAAATCAGGCGAGCCCACCTACACAGGCGGGCTTTGTTCTTCAAGCGAGCTTCCTAAATCTGGCGAGCCTCACAAATATGGTGAACTCTGTAGTTCAAGCGAACTTCATCAAGTTCGCATAACAGCCCAACTTCACCCGCAAGTCAATCTTCGCCAGAAAGGCAAAGCTACAGCTCGCCCAACAGGTGAGCATCAACAGGCCAAATCTTGCCAACACATACGAGCTTGCCAATAGATGCAAGCTTTCCCAATAAGCACACCTCACCAAACTGAGCCTCACTGAAGAGCTCAAGTATGCCAAACAGGCGGACCTCGGCAAGCTTGCCTAACAGCTCGAGCGGTAGTTCGCTAAACATGCAAACCTTTCCTAAAAGAACTGGAGGTTGAACCTCGCTAACAAGCTCAAGGCCGCCGACCACACGAATCTCGCCTGAATGAACAGACGGTTGAACTTCGCCAACAGGCCCAAGCTCGCCTGTCTAGGCAAGGACGCCTGAATTCAACGCTTGGGAAATTTCCCAAGTGTCCTCATGTCGGCTCCCTTGAGCCTCCTTCATGCGACTTCACGTCTCGTCCTTCCGACACTGGGGGTTGTCACTATCAACCTACAGGGGATCTCAGGGGATGCTTGACTTACAAACGCATGCCCTACGAGACTTTTGATGATGTGGAGCTCCCCACCGTAATTGTCAATGTGACGGGGAAGTCCAAGACCATTGAGCGTGAAGGTATCCACCGACGCACTCACGCCCAAATAGGGGTAGCCATTCCGTTCGACTACACGCGCCTAGCACCCATCTCTAACGACGAAGATGATGATTGCTCAGCAGTGGCAACGTCGCAGGCTTCAAGCTCTTCAGGGTGAAGGTGCGGAAGTGCACATGACCAACACCCCTGATGAGATATCCAGGAGACTCGACGAGCAACAAGCAACCATCGGTTCCCTGAAGGAGATATTGGAACAACTTCTGAGTGAGAAGAAGAAGAAGAAAGAGAGGACTTCACGGGCTTCATGTAAATCCTCGAAGCACAAAGAGCTGATGCCTACTCCTTCTCGCTCCTGATCCGAGTCATCTGGAAGAACGTCATCTTTGGGTTATAATCCAAGGGACAAAAGGCTCGACGAGTTCCAAAGTCAACTCGAAGCCTTGAAGTTCCAGAAGCACATGAACAAGTTGGGGGTTGTCAGACCGTATCCAATCGAATGGGATGCAGTCTCCTACCCGTTGAAGTTTCAATCACTAGACCTCCTGTAGTTCGATGGTAATGGTTCTCCTACCCAGCACATTTACTACTTCCATGCACAAACTAGACACATAGTGGGAAATGATCCCATTATGACTCGACTATTCATTGGTACCCTCAAGGGGGTCGCTTTTGAATGGTTCCACAGATTGGAGCCTGGATCCATCACTTGCTGGAAGGACATGGAACAACTCTTCATGGCTAGATTCTTCGACGATGACAAAGAAGTATTTGTGACCATCTTGCTAGCTGCAAATCAGAAGAAGATAGAGTTTGTAAGCAACTTTGTCAAGAGGTTCAGGAACCGATCGCTGTATACACGTGATCAGGTTTCTAAGGCCACTCTCATTAAGATGTGCCGGAACAATCTCTCCATCGACATCCTATCAAATATAGGCGCAGTCGTAGCTCGCTCGTGAAAAGACTTAATCCGCCAAGGAGAACAAGTCGAGAGCATGCTCAAGCGCATGGATGCAGAAGAGCCATATGAATTTCAAGAGGGTGATGACCAAGACATCTTGGTAGTGGAAACCACCTCCTCATCCAAACCCACGTCAAAATAGAGGGACAATGCTTCAAAGCACAAGAGTCCTTCGATGGCATTTTCCGAGTTCGCCAACTCGGACCCAAACTATGGGGCCGATTGCGAAGACTTGGCTATCATTGGTCAAAGATAATCGGTGACGCTTGTACGTGTCAATCGTTAGAGGACCTACATCTGATGGCAACTTTATACTCATTCGTAGTAGAGACGGTCTACTCGAATGAGCAATGTGTCAGCAGAGGATTTCATCCTTCAACTCCCGCAAGGTCAACTAAGGCATCTTTACCCTTCAATCCTGATTCTCGCTTGAGTGGGGATGGTCTCGGTTTCTCTGAGAAACCATGTACTACCTAAATTCTTCTCTCTGGTGGAGTCATGATGATTCGAAGCTCGTCATCAATCAGCTCTTATCATGTTAACAGTCACCTCTGATAGCTAACTAAACTCCCTCACCGATCCTTTCTAATAAGATGGCGGGTCCCCAAAACTATCAAGTTCACTGCCACCTCCGATAGCCATTTCTCCATCAGTTTCATTCAATTGGACGATTGATCTCGTAAGACTATCAAGTTAACTATTACCTCTGATTGTCTCCTCTAAATTTCCCTCATCGATCCTCTCTAATAGGATGATGGGACCACTCTCACTGTCATGTTAAAACTACACCTCTGACAAAATCAACTTACCAATCCTCTACAATAGGATGGTAGGTCCTCAAAGTTGCTCCAATCGTGATAATTCAATCAACTTACCAATCCTCTACAATAGGATAGTAGATCCTCAAAGTCGCTCCAATCGCGACAATCCAATCAACTTACAAATCCTCTTTAATAGGATGGTAGATCCTCAAAGTCGTTCCGATTATGACAATTCCTATCACGTTAATGATTACCTCTGATAGCTGACATCGTCATTCCCGCAAATGTCATTGTCTGATCAATCGTCACACTCATACGTCCCTGAACGGCTTGATCCATTTCGAGCATTCTGATATTTTTTAGAACAATCGATGGGTAGTAGCCTATCATGCGATGGCTCCTATAACAATCAATCGTCACACTCATACGTCCCTGAACAATTTGATTTTCCCAACACCGTCCTTCCCGCAAATGGCGTTGCTTGTTGATAATGGCCTACCAAGTGACGTGCCTTTATCCAAATAGTGACCTACCATACGATGTGCAGCTATTTCAGGTTCATCTTTGCCCCAAGAGAAGACAAATTAGGGTTCATCTTTGCTCCAAGAAAAGACAAGCTTCTCCTTGACTCCAACGGGTATACGAGTATAAACTGTTTCCTAAACCTCCAAGTGGTACACGAGGCTAAATTGTTCCTTATCTTTAACGGAAAGTTCCTGGAGAATATTCTTAAGGATAACCTAGCAACCTCTAACTGGTATACGAGGCTAAACTGATCCTTACCTTTGACGAGAAGTTCCTGGAGAATATTTTAAGGATAACCCGGCAACCTCTAACTGGTATATGAGGCTAAAGTGTTCCTTACCTTTGATGAGAAGTTCTTAGAGAATATTCTTAAGGATAACCTAGCAACCTTCAACTGGTGCACGAGGCTAAATTGCTCATTTACTCCGATAAGTATATGAGTATAAACTGCTGCTCCTTTCCTCCAACCGGTGTACGAGGTGAAACTGCTTCCTATCCTCCAACTGGAGCACGAGGATAAACTACTCCTACCCTCTGACTGGTATACGAGGTTAAATTGCTCCCTACACTCTTAATCCAAACGCCTTAAAAGGCTAAGGATAGAGGAGAAATTTTAGCATTAAGCCCAAGAAAAACTCCTCCATAACTTATCATGCTAAGGGAAAGAGCATGGCTAGTCCAACTCAAACGGTAGTTGGCAAAGACAAATCAAGTCCGTTGATAGCCGAGGGTTTGCTCAAAATCCTAGATGGCGATCATCAGCTATGAGTGAAGAGGTTAACTTCACCGAGCTCGTTGGAAGACTCCTCACTCCATCTGGGCATGAATCACTTTGTAGGTCTTCATATCCAAAGTGTTACAGATCCCATACGACCTAATTCAGGTCTAAAAACTTTGGAGGGGGTTCTGTAGGCAATAAAAATTATCTTTAATCCCTATCAGAGAAGTTCAGAATAAGACTGCTAAAATCTCACTCGAATGAGCAAAAAAAGGGGAAAACACTAATATCTATCAAACTGTAAGAAATTTGGCAAAACAGAGGCGGAAAACCCCTCTAGAGGTTTGGTTGGCCCCGTCTCATCGAGATAGGTGATTTCATATATAATTCATCCAATTTCGAGTTATGGTTTGAAAGTTATGACCTGTTCTTCGTAGCATGTTCTGGAGCTCGCCTGAAGGCTTCAAGCTTTAAGCTCACCTGAATGAGGCTGAATCACCTGCACAGCCTCGCCTACCAAGCTCGCCTACATGTTTGAAGCTCGCCTGCACAAGGCAAGCTCGCTCGACAGTTAGGAGCTTGCCTGCATGACCTAAGCTCGCCTGCACGCTTAAAGCTCGCCTGCATGTTTAAGCCTTGCCCGCACAAGACAAGCTCACCCGACAGCTGAGAGCTCGCCTGATGATCCCCTTGGGCTCTCCAAATGCTTGAAGCTCGCATGCATGATCCAACCTCGCCTGCACAAGCTCGCCTGCATAACCTCACTTGCAGAGCTTGCTTGACAGCTTGAAGCTCGCCTGCATGATCCAAGCTCACCCGAAGGCAAGTTCGCCTGCACAGCCTAGCATGCAGAGCTCACCTGATAGCTTGAAGCTCGCCTACATAATCCAGGCTCGCCTGAAGGTAAGCTCACCTGACAGCTTGAAGTTTACCTGTATGATCCAGGCTCGCCTACACAAGCTTGCCTGCACAGCCTCGCCTAAAGGCCAAACTCGTCTGCACAGCTTTGCCAGCTCGCCTAGCCTGTCAGCCACCTACTTGAAGCATGGAAGTAGTTAAATCCCTTGAATTAAGGGATTGGTTATCCTCATGACCGTACCCAGCACGAGAATAGAAATTTCCCACGATTTAAGGGATTTGGTCATGATTCTCCTTATGGCCATACTCAGTATGGGAATAGCCACTTTCCATGATTTAAGGGAGTGATTACACTCTCCTTCTTCTCCATAAAAGTCCATGAGCAGCCATAGAGAAAGGGCCTGAGGACCCGACCTCTTTGAGGACAAATTACAGAGAACTCAAGACCATCTTGGACTCGAGATCAGCCTTGTTCCAGGCATGCCATCGGCGGAGTCTTGGTCTTTGAAGATTGGACTTCTTGTCATTCAAGAAGACTGAATTATTGGCATCTTTGGCCTATAAGCACAAGCACTTGTTTGGCCTCGGTTGATCGAACTCATCCAATCAAGCTTCTATTGTGTACTGAAGCTTCAAGCACTTGTTTGTCCTCTATTGATCGAACTCACCCAATCAAGCTTCTACTACGTACCGAAGCTTGCCCGCAAGTTCGATCAGATCATCCAAGGAAAGCAAACTCGACACGAGCACTGAGGGAGGCGTCCTATCGCTACCAAAGACCCCATGTTAAACAAGGAGGACATTCCTTCCGTATCTGTTGTAAACATTTGATTTATTAGTTTGTAATAAGCTATTCTTATCAATATAAATGAAATCCCCATTTCGAGAAATCAAAATTTACACATATAGGAACTTTGGTTATTGAGCGGTCGCCTCAAATTCTGGAGTCGATCCCAGCTGTCCATCACTATCTATGTCGGCCACTATGATCTCGCCATGTGTCCGCCTTCTTACCTATATATACACTTGCTCTTCTAAGGGGTCAGTTTTAGTTGCTTTTTCAAACCCTAAAATTGTTTGTGTTGAGTGATTTCCAAACATCTCCAATATTCTCTGGCGATCTTCTCTGATTAGTGCTCAAAACCCATTAATGGCTTCTTCTGCTTCAGTCGCCGCTACTCATAATGAGGTTGAGATCAACCTGCTAAAAAAATTCCACTCAAAATTGCATTTTATGGTGCTTGAAACCTAATGCGACCGCTTTGATATTCCTAGGACATTCACACTGTCAGTGCCAGAGAAGACTCAGTCGGTGTACTATCACTGCGGCAACATCGCTCAAGTGTATATCAAGCACTTGGAGTATAGTCTGCACCTTCCACTCCACCCCTTCCTGTGCCGTACATTTGAAGCTCTGGAGTCTCACCATCACAAATCAAGTCAAACTCAATAGCCACGCTAGTGGGGTTCACCGTGATTTGTCACCGAGTAGGAGTCGAGCCGACACTAAGGATTCCGGCTACTTGATCAGTGTCAAGGTCGGGAAAAACGAAGGTCGCTTCTACTCCCAAAACCTAGATGGCTTCAAGGTCGTGTCGAGCGCTCCTGAGTTGAATAAAGACTGGAAGGAGAAGTTCGTATGAGTCTTCGGGGTGGATCCGGTTCTGAGTTGCTCAACTTGGCCCGAGATCAAGAGCATTCAAATTTAAAATTTTTTTTAATGACCAAACACCATTACTGATGGCCTTTTGAAAAAATAAATAGAAACATCCTTTTACAAAAAAGCACATTCAAAGACAAATACAAATAATAAGAAGTTATACCTTGTCCGTATATAAGTTAACAAGTTGCCCTAAAGTGAATAATAAAATATCACCTTATATATATATATACACACACACACACATACACACATACATACACACACATATACATACACATATACATACATACATATATTTGTACGTGTGTGTGTATTGTTGACACAATTTACAATGACATGTGTATCTTCCCTACAAAACTGAGACAGATATTAGGTGAATTTTGTATTTAGTGGCCTTATAAGAATTTTTGTAATGAAATATGTTACCTTCATATTAAAATATCTTGAAATCTGATAATGCTATTACATACTTATCTTTGATCCTTCATTGGTAGCAATATTCCCAAATAAAGTTACATGTAGAGACATGCAATTGTAAATGAAAAAGAAAAGAATCAATTTTTATTTTTATTTTGCTTACATTATTGTAAATAAAGTATCATGTATATACCTTTTGTTAATTATAGTGATTTTCCTCTTCTTATTAGGCTTGTTATATCTCGTGAGTCGTAACATAGTTGATTAATAGCTTCACGTTAGTTTCTATTACTAGATTGTTTACATATAACTTTATAACAATTTTATAATGTCTTTAGTATTTGAAGGATAAAGTATGTAAATTTATAAATACATACTAATTTTTCTTGTATTTTCCATAGAGAATGCTTCTTTGATTGGGATAATTTTTTCAATATGTTCTTCAAGAGGAACTCAATTGGTGCTTCTTTGATAGATATGTCTTTTGTCAATCTTAATTCAAATGATTCTGAAACATCCTAATACCACTAGGAAGGAACCCTAGAGGGGAGGTTAATAGGGTTTATGCTAATCTAATCCGATTTTATGCCAAATTAAAATTTATTTACAAATTATCCTAGCAAATAAGATATGAACAATATATGTGCAAGGATAATAAACCAAGGGCAATATGAACACGAACAAGATAGTGGGAATATAAACAATAAGCAATAGACAAAGGCGATATAAGATATGAATATAAAAATAAGTGCGTCAATGCAATCATAAACAAACGATATGATCACGGAGTTCGGTCCCCACGACCTACGTCTCCGCTCCTCACCTCGATGAGATCTCCACTATCACAATTGGATTTTCTACGCTCACCCGAATAACGTTTACATCTCACACTCGGTTTTCTAGCTCACTGAAAACTTTACAACACTCACAATATAAACACACTAACTACCACCTCAAGTATTGGTCTCTAGCATGTGTCTCCCTCAAGTGTTAGGAATTACAACCTCTCTCTAGGCATTACCACCTACCCCACTCCTCTTGGGATGACCCCATCTCTCACCACACACTCCTCTTGGTATACTAGTGTAATACAAAGTGAACCTCACAATAATAGCACAAATTACAACAATGGTTGTTCTCTACTATGGATGAGAACACAATGAAAGCTCACACTCTTAAGTCACAAACCCATAACCCCAAATTATACTATGAATGTAAATACAATAAGCTCAATAGGTTGTGTGTGAACAAAGAGATAAATTAAATCAAACTAAACTCAAATAAATTCTAGCTTATGGAAATGAAAATCAAACAAATAAAATATCTAGATTGAGTTTAGAAAAACTTCTTTATGATAACAAAAGAGGGAGAAGAGTTGCATGCTCAAACACCAATAAATGATCTCCACTTGCTCTTATGAAATTATCTTCATAAACAAAACTCTTAAACAAGACTTAAACACATTTAAACAAACTAAACAAACTATTAAAAACCCTTGTAAAACTTTTCTCTTCTGTGAATAGAACTAAGGATATGTGGGGGTATTTATAGGAACCCCAAAGCCAAGAGAAAACAAGACAAAAAAATCAAAAAAACTAAAACTTGAACAGGCTGGAAAAAACTAGCCGTTATAGCATCAGTTGACTGACGAGTTTCATCAGTCGACTGATGAGCTGACCATTGTAAGCATTTTCCAGCTCATCAGTCGACTGACGACCTTATCAGTCGACTGATGACATCATAAGTTGATTAGTCAGTCGACTAAAACAAAATAAAAACTTTTTGTTATTTCAGGTGATTTCTTTAGTCGACTAAACACAGTTATTAGTCAACTGATAACACTGTATCAGCCTGATTGAAACAGAAAATCTAAATTTCAAACCTCTTTTAAAAATAGCAAATAAAATCAGAAAAATATAAAACTTTAGAAAATGATTGTAAACATGGTAATAAACATGTTACAAAAAATTTTTTAGAATTTCACCAATAGTAAAATTTTATCAATTTTCAAAACTAGTCCAAAACATAAAAATAAACAACACTTGTTTTGTCATTTTGACTAAACCATGTTTTAAAAACTCTATAAATGATTATATAGACTTAATACAATATGTATATAATGATTGTTAAGTCTATAAACAAATAACTTATTATTTTCATAAATTTATATTTATATAAACTTGAAAACCAAAAACCAAAACATGTATATATATAACTATATATATATATACCAAAACGTGTATGTGTGTATATGATTGAGCTTGAAGTATTTAGCACATATAATATAAAATCTAAACTATTTACCCAAGCAATCTTGATCTTCAATATGCTCTTCTTAGAAAACTTACGGATGAAGCTGGAACTTGGATCTTCAACTTAAATTGCAAGGCTTCATACCACAATTTCGCCAACCTCCATTGGATATGATCGTTGAAGCGTAATTCCATCCAACCTCCAACATATTATTTGTCTACAATAAATACAAAAACACAAATACTAGACAAACAATATTAGTAGTAAATTGTTTGTTAAACATCATCAAAACAAAAGGCCAGCAGGTTCATGGTTGTTTCTAAGTTTTGAGTTTATTTACTTCACTTCTCCATTTGTGATCAAAACAACTTGATTCTTTAAAAGGATATCTCTGAACTTTCTAATATTTTCTCCAAACATATCTCATTGTATTTTTTATCTTGCAAATATTATTAACATCAGAGATTAATGTTTGTAATATATAATCAATTAATGATAAGCTATTATATTATAATATTTTACTTAATTTAGTTTTCTATCAATTAATTCTACTTATGTATTTTTGCTGTTCTAATTTATAAGTAAAATTATATACAGTTACTTTAATTTATACAATAATGTTAATTAGTAATCTATCAGTATATATTTCAAATTATCATAACTTAACTAGATGCTTTTAATCTATTGCTATTGCTATTTTATTATCAACATCAACTTAGACTACTTTTAGATTATGAAAAGGGATAGTAAGCCTTAAATTAGAAGTCAAATTTGCATATCTTAACAAAAGAATATCAAACAATTACTATTTTCTTTGCCATGTCTTGAAATTTCAGCCACTTTTTTGTGATTTTAAACTTTTGAGAGTGTGTTTCGTAATTTTTAAAATTTTTAGGTTTTTTTTAAAGTTTAAAATTTCAAGTTGTGTGCTAGTAATTTTTATATTTTATGTATTAGTGGTAAGTTTTCAAATATGAAGATATTTTACTACTTTAAATTTTAAGGGTGCTTTTTACAATTATTGAAACTTTGGTTTATTTTTTTACAGAATTCAAATCTTCAGCAGTTTACTAATCATTTTTAAATTTGATGTATACTGATTATAAGTTTTGAAATTTCAGTGTGATTTATAATTTTAAAATTTTGAAGGAATTTTTTATAATCTTTGCAAGTTTAAAGTTATTTTTTTCAACTTTTAAATTTTCATGTACCTGATAGTAATCCCTTGAATTCATCTATGTTTTTGTTAATTTTTCAATTTCATGTCTATTGTATTAAGTTTTGAAAGTTAGGGTGTTTTGTATAATTTTAAACTTTTAAGAGTGTTTTGTGCAATATTAAAACTAATACTTGACATATTATAGTATGTTAGCTACATATGATTTCTTTACCTTAACAAACTAATACCATGAAGCTGTTTCATGTATTTTATTAATCTTATTTTTTAATTGTTGAGATATAGATAGTTCATATGGGATTAGTACAAAATATATAATTAGGATTATGATAGATTAAGATTTAAATATATTCAAAATAGTGAAGGTATAAATTTTTTTTCCAAACTCATACTTTTAAAGGGAGTATGAGATGATCAGGACATCTTAAAACATGTCGAAAATACAACTTTTAGTTGGATTATTTACTTAATATTTAAAGCTCATTAGTTGTTCTCATCTAATTGATAAACTTTTTATTCTAAACACTAGTTGTGTAAAGATTAATGGTGGGTCCGGTGTTTTTCTAGAGGAGAGGGAGGAAATAGGAAGCTCATAACCGTAACCATTCTAAAACGTAAACTATGTTTGTTTATAATATTTAATTAGTGAGTGGAAGAGAAGGGAGGGCTAGAAAGAAGTAAAATTTCTCACTACTTTACTCTCCTAAAATGAAGAGATAAAGAGGAAAGAGATTAATTTTTAAGTAAGGGGCAGATATATTGGTCATGTAATTTTCTTTTCCTTCTCGTTCTCTACGCTAAACCTGTCCACATAAAAGGAAACATCTTTTATGTAATGTTTTGTTTTTTCTTATTTAGTTACCACTTTAAAACCAATAAGAGGGTGATGTAACACCTTCTCACTGGCTGATTTGACCTTAGTTTTAGAAAACCTATTTCCGGATTTTTTTTTTTTTGTGGGAAATCGCCTGAAAACTCTTTTTGAGGTTTTTGAGAAATTAATTAAACAATCCCTAACTAAATAAGTTACAAACACAAGTTATAGCATATCTCTCTTCTTCGAATCGTCTTATCCACATATGTACTAGTAGTTCTAGCACATTCTCTCTCTTTTATTACTGAACAATATAAGGAGACTATTTCATCCATATGAATTATTTTGATTGAATATGAATAGTCAAATAGGTGCAATTGTTTAGATATTATTGAACAATAAGTGTTATGCCCATGTCGCATGGATAAATCTGGTTTTTTTGTTTTTGACTGAACTTAAGGTGAGGAGTAAAGTTGAGGGAATAAAATAATTTTGGGGGCAAATTTATAATTAGCATGATTTGGAGGCAAATTTAAAAAAGCACACAATTTGGGGGGTATACATTGAAAAAAAATCTAAAATTAAAATATAGATAACTTTCCATTAAAGTTAGGTGCTTAAAACTAAATCTCCAATATATTTGAAACTCTCACTAGTCACTAAACCTCTAATAACTTTTGAAAAAAAAAACCCCTCAATTAACATCATTAGTTCATGTGTAGCCAAATAACCAAAATACCCCTCAAATAAATTTTAGCAAAAACTCCAATAATTTTTATGTTTTGTCACTTAACCTCCATTAAATTTTCAGGAGATTGTTTACAATATTTAGATTTTAAAGGGTTTTATTTGTAGTTTTTCGAAATTTACCCTTTAAAAAAATTAAAGAGTGCCACATGACATTTCTTTTAATATCTTTTAATTACGGGAAAAATGTGTCCAGGCCCCAAAAGCAAAAACTTCATGTGACAAGGCCCCTCATAATTTTTCCCATGTGGATCAGCCCCTTAAAGTGTGACACTTTGTACTGCAGCCCCTTTTTATCAATTATCACATGCCAGCTAAGCTAAAATTCCCAAGCTATCCTTATCCTCTCTCCTCAATCTCTCTGACCCAGCACTCATATCATCTCTCTCTCTCTCACCTCTCTCTAAAACTAAGAGCTTTCTCAAGCTCGTCGTCCTGGCCGAGACGCACAGAGCATTAATCTAGTAGCTAGAAGAAGAAAAGGAAAAAAAAGGAAAAAAGAAAAAAAGAAAAAAGAAAGGTAAGGAGAAGTAGAGTAGAAGGGGAATGAAGTGAAATGTCGTAGTTAAGAAAGAACGAAAATGTGTATTAATGTATCTCTATGAATGAAATTGCCACGGTGCCGCCGAGCGATATTCGAAGCAATATAACGAGAGGTAGAAAATAAGCCCAAATGAAAGGAAGATACCGTGTGATAGACAATATAAAGGGCTACACACCGGCGCAGACGGTAGTGAAAACGGAGACCGGAGGTGGCCGTAAAACACGCGCGAAGTCGGCACGGCGCTGCTGTTTTCTGCTCGCTGCTGCCGTCGAGCGATATTTCAGATGTTACTGAGAGAGATAGAGAATGAGTTAGAGCGTGATACAAATTAAAGGTGATAGGCAACATGTAGGGCTGCTCACCAAAAAAGAAATCGGCGGAAACGGAGATTAGAGGTGATCAAAAAGTGCGTGCGAAGTCGGCACAAAACTATAATTTTCTGCAGTGCTATTTCTCATCGTTCGGGTTTGTTCTTCGCTGTTCGGAGATTTTCTCCGCTGTCCGGGCTTACCGGAGGTGGGAGGAGGTTGCCGGGGTCGTCGGGGTGTCTCGGTGGGCTCCGTCGGAGGTAGGAGGAGCTTTTCTCCGTTCCTAAAAGCCAAGAACTAAGATGAATTAGAGCTAGAACTAGCAAGATAAAAGTTAGAACTGGCTGTATACAAGCTAGAACTAGGGGAATAGAAGCTAGAGCTAACGTAGAAGAAAGAACTAACAAGTGTGCAAGTAAAAAATACTTGTTAGTTCTTTCTTCTACGTTAGTTCTAGCTTCTATTCTCCTAGTTCTAGCTTGTATACAGCCAGTTTTAGCTTCTATCTTGCTAGTTCTAAACCCAACAAGGGTTTTTTACATGCACACTTACTAGTTCTTTCTTCTACGTTAGTTCTAGCTTCTATTCCCCTAGTTCTAGCATGTATACCCCCAGTTCTAGCTTCTATCTTGCTAGTTCTAAACCCAACAAGGGTTTTTACATGCACACTTACTAGTTCTTTCTTCTACGTTAGTTCTAGCTTCTATTCCCCTAGTTCAAGCTTGTATACAGCCAGTTCTAGCTTCTATCTTGCTAGTTCTGAACCTAACAACGGTTTTTTACATGCACATTTGCTAGTTCTTTCTTCTACGTTTGTTCTAGCTTCTATTCCCCTAGTTCTAGCTTGTATACCCCCAGTTCTAGCTTCTATCTTGCTAGTTCTAAACTCATAAGGGTTTTTTACATGCACACTTGTTAGTTCTTTCTTCTACGTTAGTTCTAGCTTCTATTCCCCTAGTTCTAGCTTCTATCTTGCTAGTTCTAAACCCATCAAGGGTTTTTTACATGCACACTTATTAGTTCTTTCTTCTACGTTAGTTCTAGCTTCTATTCCCCTAGTTCTAGCTTGTATACCCACAGTTCTAGCTACTATCTTGCTAGTTCTAAACCCAACAAGGATTTTTTACATGTACACTTGTTAGTTCTTTCTTCTATATTAGTTCTAGTGTCTATTCCCCTAGTTCTAGCTTGTATACCCCTAGTTCTAGCTTCTATCTTGCTAGTTTTAAACCCAACAAGGGTTTTTACATGCACACTTGCTAGTTCTTTCTTCTACGTTAGTTCTAGCTTTTATTCCCCTAGTTCTAGCTTGTATACCCCTAGTTCTAGCTTCTATTTTGCTAGTTCTAAACCCAACAAGGGTTTTTTACATGCACACTTGCTAGTTCTTTCTTCTACGTTAGTTCTAGCTTCTATTCCCCTAGTTCTGGCTTGTATACCCCCCAGTTCTAGCTTCTATCTTGCTAGTTCTAAACCCAATAAGGATTTTTTACATGCACACTTGCTAGTTCTTTCTTCTACGTTTGTTCTAGCTTCTATTCCCCTAGTTCTAGCTTGTATACCCCTAGTTCTAGCTTCTATCTTGCTAGTTCTAAATCTAATAAGGGTTTTTTACATGCACACTTGTTAGTTCTTTCTTCTACGTTAGTTCTAGCTTCTATTTCCCTAGTTCTATCTTGTATACCCCTAGTTCTAGCTTCTATCTTGCTAGTTCTAAACCCAACAAGGGTTTTGTTGGGCTCTGATACCACTTGTTGGGCGGACGGTGGCACCGAGCAACCAAAACAAACGCCGATCAAAGAAGGCCAAACTCAACCAAATATCAATGTACAAATACAAACACCAATTTTAACGTGGTTCGGCAATTGCCTACGTCCACGGGGCAAGAAGGGGGTGGGTTTTCACTAATAGAGAAAGAGTGTACAAATTGAGATTACAAATCACTCAAACGAACCAACCAACCTCACCAATAAATCTCTCAATCTCTCAACCAATAACCCTAACCAATTGCTCAGAAAGATCTCTCTTTTCTGTGCTCTAAAATCCCCCAAAACACTCCTACAAAACCCTCAAATCGTATTGGTATTTATACCAAAATAGAAACACAAACAGACTACAAATAGGAACTCTAACTTTCCAAAAAACCCTTCGTAAGTCGACTTATCAGTCTGCATAAGTCGACTTGGCAGAGCGAAAAAACGACAACTGGAGAAGAGATCATAAGTCGACTTATCAAACCTGATAAGTCGACTTGCCAGAGCCCAAAATCAATAATCCAGAGCAGATCGTAAGTCGACTCATGCACAAACATAAGTCGACTTACCATAAGTCGACTTATGCCTGTGCATGAGTCGACTTATGACCGAAAATCTGCTTTTTTCAAGTTCTTCTCCACAATTCTCCACCTCAGCGAAGTTTTCCTAAAACTGAGCCGACACCAATCAAACAAATTCCTCATGTGTTGAGACCCAAAAGGGAGTGCGAACACTCACCCCAAATGTCGATGTCACTCACCAAATCGGCTGCATCAAAATGACTGCCTACGTATCCTTTGCCCAAGGAATCAAGCCTTCACGTAGTTCACCCAACGGCCTCCAAAGGCCCTCAATCCAATAGAAGAGTACGTAACCCTTCTCCATCATCACCAAATCTGTGACTGATAGCAGCTCTAATGGCCCCGAACTGACTCAATCCAAACACCTCCACCTGAGGTAAACCAATGGCCATATCCAAAATATATCTACCAGCTACACTCGAATCTACCAACTCGTCATCCGCATCCAAATCCAAATGACTCATACGCTGTGTCACCTCAGCTAGAATCTCCAATAATGTAGAATGACCTGGAGTACATGGAGTAATCTCCACCCAACGTGGAGTAGCATCACTCTCCACCTGCTACGACATCCGAACGATCTGATCAACACTCTCCACCTGCTGAGAGTCTAATGTGACATACCTGCTCAGAACAAAATCAGAAGCTCCCAAATGATAATCAACTGAGCCTTCGAACCCCAAACGTGTAATCGGATCTAATCTCACATCCACGATGTGACCAAGTGCTGGGTATCCAAACATCCAACGCAACCCAAAATCTGAAGCAGTTCCACCAGATACAAAATTTCCAAACGCAGCAGTCAGCGACCTATGACTAAGATGACCCAAATATGTCGAAGCTCCAGAACCAATGCTCGACAACCAACGCCGATCCTCCTCCAGAAAGGAATGACCCATCGAAACTGTCATCTCATCTTGTCGCCCCAAAGTCTCCACACCAATGAAGTGTCTCCTATTACCGTGAGTTCGGCATAAACGCAAGGAAGGACCCCTACCAAAGCTAGAACAACGAGTTACCTTTCTGCCAATACACTTCTTCCAATTGTTGTTGACTTCTAGGACTTTACACCAATGGGAACTGGTCGCATCCCAATAATACCTAGAACAATCATCAACTGCGGAAACCAAGATACGATTACCTCCCAATGATGCCTCCTTGGAAGGCCCCCAAATGCCTAACTGAACACCTCCTAAAAGACCCCTCGCTCGATGGATAGGAGTGCCAAACTCCACTATGGTCTTGCTCATCCCAATGTGCTCACAGGACTTCAATCTGTAAGTCATAGCACTCCTCAACAACCAATGCACGGCATTACCAATCATATACCCCAGCACCAAACAATGCCACAGTCTAGCCGAATCTGATGAAGTCATCTCCTTATCAATCACCGTGCTTCCGTGTAAATAATACAAATTTCTCCTTCTGACGCCCTTCATCACAATCGTGGACCCAAATATAACCTTCAAGCGTGCATCCGCCAAGGTCACCCTATAGCCTGCTGCCTCCAAAGCTCCAAGTGAAATGATGTTCTTCTTCAACTGAGGAACGAATCTCACTCCAACCAACTCCCGAATCACGCCGTCACTCATCCTGATCCGAACGGTACCGATACCACCAATAGAGCCTTTGTGATCATTCTCCATGAGCACGAAATCCCCTCTTTCAAACTCCTGAAAGTTGGAGAACCAATCCCTCCTAGGACAAATACGGTATGTAGCCCCCGAATCCAACATCCATTCTGTAGAGTAGGCAACACAAACTGACGACAGTGTAGATAATGAGTAGCCCGAAGAGTCCGAATCTGAATCGTTGCTACTAGCCTTGACAACATTCGCCTCTGAAGCTGGAATAGCTTTTCCCTTATTCTTCCCGGCTCGATCAACTAACTTTAGGCATTCGGTTTTCCAATGTCCATCCTCTTTGCAAAAGACACATTGATTCTTACGAACTCCAAGATGTGCCCCTCTAGACTATGACCTCCCACTACGGTTTGGACCCTTTGCTCTTGCGACCAACACCCCCGCTACCGGCTCAATCGAAGTCTCCTTATCCTTCTTTCGAAGCTGATAATTCACAAGTGCAGCGGTGACCTCACTATACGAAAGAGATGTATTCCCATTAATAAGAGTAAGAACGAAGGTCTCATATTCCTCGTCGGGCAAGGAACTCAACAACAACAACGCCTTGTCCTCATCTTCAATCACCACATCTACATTCGCCAAATCCGCAAGAAGCTTCGTGTAGTGGTTCATGTAATCACCAATGGAGGTTCCTTCCTTCAACTGGAAGCGGTAAAGCCTCCTCTTCAAATGCAAGCGATTCTCCACACTCTTGGTCAAATACTTGCTCTCAAGGATCTCCCAAATCTTCTTTGCAGAAGTCTCATTGATCACATCATACTTTAGATCTTAAGTGAGACAAGACCTAATCACACCACACACCGTTCGATTCATCTTTTTCCAAACCTTCTCATTACTATTGTCCGGTTTCCCGTCCAACTCCAACGTATCTTCCAAATTTTGTGCGTTGAGCACATCCATGACTTCGCATCGCCAAAGTCCAAAATTGTTTGTGCCATTGAACTTTTCCACGTCAATATTCATCGACTGGATGTTCAAGCTTTGGACGGTCTTCACGCCGGAAGTACTGCCCACAACTCCTTCTTTCTTAGCCATAATCCTCAAAGCACCACCAAACCAATGCGGAAACAAATGAGAAATAGATCCAAACTAAAAAAGACGAGATTTTTACCAAAAAGATCCCACCTTTATCACCAAACGAAGCCCTAGATGAACTTCTAAAGCGATCTACTCCTCCAAATAGCCCAAGCGTAGCCCGAGCTCTGATACCACTTGTTGGACTCTGATACCACTTGTTGGGCGGACGGCGGCACCGAGGAACCAAAACAAACGCCGATCAAAGAAGGCCAAACTTAACCAAATATCAATGCACAAACACAAACACTAATTTTAACGTGGTTCGACAATTGCCTACGTCCATGGGGCAAGAAGGGGGTGGGTTTTCACTAATAGAGAAAGAGAGTACAAATTGAGATTACTGTTTGCGGAGAAAATTGATTGTTTCATTGCAGGATTCATTACAAACTTACGACGTTTACAACGAATACAAAAATCAGTCTTTTTATAAGACTTTTACACAATGAAAACAAAAAAATTATAATTCTCTTCAAACAAACGTAACGAGTGTTTATCGCCCGCTGCTTGCGTGGGATCTTGGCCTGTGACGGGGACGCGTTAGTCCGTGGACCACCGAACGATCAATATTTGGATAGAGTTTCGTCTATCCATACAAGGATCTAGAAACAGTAGCTCTTATCTCGGCGAAGCAAGATAATCACTCTTCTTAGATTACCGTAACGGGATAATCCTAAGGAACGAACCGGGCTGCAGATCTAACTCCTCCTCCTCCTCTCTAAAATTTGTGCACTTTAAGTCTTCAGTTCAGTAGGGCTTCGCCGTGGCACGAGAATTCCTGATCCAGAAAAATGAGGCTCCAGGGGCTGTATTTATAGGCTTCAAGGAGATCCGGGCGGTTAAAACCGCATAACGGGCGAAATCTAACTTTTTTAGGGCTAGAGACACCCTTGGGTGTCTCAACTTGGGCCGAGACACCCTTGGGTGTCTCGGCCTTGGGCGAGACACCTTGGGGTGTCTTGTTTGTGCCGAGACACCTGGGGTGTCTCAACTCAGGCTGAGACGTTCCATTTTGCATATTCGTCCGTTTCCGCCGTAACTTTTTTATCCGAACTCAGATTTGAGTGATTCAAAGTACGTTGGAAAGATGACGAGGAGTTCTATAAGCTCTAATGATTAGATCATCTGTGGAATAAATGAGACACGAAGGGTATTTTTCCGTTTGCGAATGACACGGGGTTCCCAATCAGTTCGTATCCTTGTTATTCTGAAATTTTGTTACTTCACATACTTCGTCGATTCACTTCAAGCGTTCGTCGACGTCAATCAAACTTCTGTTTACCAGATAAAGACGTTCATCGTCTTTTCTTAACGCTGAGCTGTTCGTGGAGACCTGTAGGCAATTTTCAATGCCTACAGATACCCCCTCCAAAGCGTTCCAGACTCGTTTCTTTTATAGAAGAGGCTAGAATACTTTGGATGTGATTGGTCCAGCCTTCGATCGGTGTAAAGGACCTGTAGTTAGATTTAATTCTTGACTCCTTCGATTTTTCATCTATTCGATGCTTTGACGAATAGCTGAAGTTCTTTCGGCGCCGCGTTTATCGCCTGGCCGTCATCGAAGTCTCAAATCTAAAACTGATGAGTTGAGTTTGGCTCGCGTTGTCGAGTTGACCTTGAACTGACTATCTCCGTCATGATATATTGACTCACATTGACTTTTTGATCACAACACGTTGATTGGCATTGACCTAGGGCTACGCGTTGACCGGCGTTGACCTTAGGGTTTTAAACGTTGTACGTTGACTTTTTGATCATAATGCGTTGACTGGCGTTGACCTAGGGTTACGTGTTGACCGGCGTTGACCTTAGGGTTTTGAACATCGTACGTTGACTTTTTGACCGTAACGCATTGACTGGCGTTGACCTAGGGTTACGCATTGACCGGCGTTGACCTTAGGGTTTTGAATACCGTACATTGACTTTTTGATCGCAATGTGTTGACCGGCATTGATCTAGGGTTACGTGTTGACCGGCATTGACCTTAGGGTTTTGAACGTCATACGTTGACTTTTTGATCGCAACGCGTTGCCTGCCGTTGACCTAGGGTTACGCGTTGACCTAGGGTTTCGGGTCGCCATTAACACAGTTTATACTCGTGTGTTTGCTGGAGTATACACAGTTTAAGCTCTTAAGGTATTAGAGCGTGGCGGTCCCAAGTTTGGGGCTGCAGGACCAACTATTAAAGTTGTTTCGTCTATATATATGGATCTTATCCCGAAGTTGTTGGATGCTCAAGTCACGAGACCAACTAATGGAGCAGGTGCGTCAATGACTCGCATTTATAGAATTTTTGGCAAATTCTCAGCCATCAACGGGTTTGATGAGCCTTTACCGACTACCGTTTGAGTCGGGCTAGCATGCAGATTGTTTAAATCCGTTTCGCATGTGACGTTAAGCTAAAAGAGTTAACCCTTTTAGTGCTACGATATTAAATACGTAGACTTCGTCTTTCTCCTGTGAAAAGACTAAACAGTGACGTGTATCAGACGTTGACTTAGGATTTTTGGCAAATCCTCAACCCTCAACGGATTTGACGTGCTCTTACCGATTACCGTTTGAATCGGGCTTACATGCGGATTGTTTTAAGTCCGTTCCGCATGTGACGTTGTGCTGAAGGAATGAATTCCCTTAGACTTGATGCTACGATATTGAATACGTAGACTTTGTCTTTATTACGGGAATAGACTACCTGACAACGCGTGTTAGGCGCTGACTCATCCTTTCTTAGGATTCAGGATAAAAATCCCCAGACTCGAATTCTGGTGTCTTCTTCAATCGGTAAAAGACTAAACCGGCAACGCGTGTTAGGTGTTGACTTATCCCTTCTTAGGATTCGGGATAAAATTTCCCGTGCGTGTGAAGCACGGATTATGGTGTTATTAATAACAACCTGCCATAATGTCGAATATATGGGCTTTTGTCCTTTTTACGGTTAAGGACTAACCGGCAACGCGTGTTAGACGCTGACTTATCCCTTCTTAGGCTTCGGGATAAAATTCCCCAGACTGGAATTCTGGTGTCTTCTTCAATCGGTGAAAGACTAAACCGGCAACGCATGTTAGGCGTTGACTTATCCCTACTTAGGAGTCGGAATAAAATTCCCCGTACGTGTGAAGCACGGATTCTGGTGTTATTAATAACAACCTACCATAATGTAGACTATGTGGGATTTTGTCCTTTTTTACGGTTAAGGACTAACCGGCAACGCGTGTTAGACGTTGACTTATCCCTTCTTAGGCTTCGGGATAAAATTCCCCGCGCGTGTAAGGCGTGGATTTTAAGGGTTGAAAAGGTGGTGTTTTCTCTTAGGGCAAAGACGAACCCGATGCGAGAGAGGAAGAATTTTATATTCTATCTCCCAAAGCTGAAAAGGAAGAATTTTATATTCTATTTTTAGATGCAAAGGAGACTCGGGGTGGGATCTCCACCCCAGAATCCAGAAAGGTGAAACTAGAAGTGGGATCTCCACTCCGAGAATCGGAAAGATTCAAGCAACCCTAACTTTTATAGGATTGGTTGCTTAATCCAAAAAAAAGAATTCCTCATTTATTGAGGTGAAATTCCGATTCTAGCCCTAACTTTTATAGGTTTGGCTAAAAAGGAACATGTGGAAGTCTTTCGTTTATCGAAATGGATGACTCGATCTTGGTCCTAACTATCTGCAGGTTTTACCAAGTGAGGTTAGAGGCAATCCTAACTTTTATAGGTTTGATTGCTCAAGTTAAAAATGGACCTCTCGTTCATGAAAGGAATCAAGAGGGGAATCTGGCTTTGGCCCTAACTTTTATAGGTTTGACCAAGGGAGCATTAGGAATGGGAGGTTTGAGACGATCTTACCTTTTATAGGTTTGATCGCTTGATTTGAAAGTGGACCTCTCGTTCATGGAAGGAATCGAGAGAGGACTTTGGTTGTGGCCCTAACTATAAGAAGGTTTGACCAGGTAGACAGTGAGAGTGAGAGTACAAATTATAACGGGAGTGTTGACTCATACAAATCACAGTGGGGGTTTAGTGTTTATCATCTAATTTGTAATGATCAGGTTATTCCTAAGAAAATTACATGTAACATTCTTTCGGGAACTTCTCGTTACATGAATCATCCACCCCCAGCTTCCTCGTGAAACTGGGTTTATCATTGCATTTGGTTGCATGATCGGGTTATCCTTAAGAATATTACGTATAAAATTCTCCAGGAACTTCCCGTCAACGGTAGGAAATAGTTTAGACTCATATACCTATTGGAGTATCAGGAAGCAGTTTAACCTCTTATACCTGTCGGAGGATTGAGAAGCAGTTTATACTCGTATACTCTTCGGAGTGTTGAGAAGCAGTTTATACTCTTATACTTGTCGGAGTGTTGAGAAGCAGTTTATACTCTTATACTTGTCGGAGTGTTGAGAAGCAGTTTATACTCTTATACTTGTCAGAGTGTTGAGAAGCAGTTTATACTCTTATATTTGTCGGAGTGTTGAGAAGCAGTTTATACTCTTATACTTGTCGGAGTGTTGAGAAGCAGTTTATACTCTTATACTTGTCGAAGTCATGCCGTTCTCAATTGGCTTACCCTAGCGTTATGATGCCGGCTTCAACCAAGGTTTGGATGCTATTCTTTAAAGTAAAGCACGCCTTGGTGGGATGAAGGATCCTCCTGTGGTACGCGCAGTACTTCGGATCCGTGGTATTATCAGCTTCCTCCTGATTCGTGATGGGTGGTAGCTTGATCTTGTTGTTTTCGAGAAGGGTCTCGAAGATGGTTGGAACGTCTTCGTCCTTGAATGAGTACTCTTTTTGGAGCCTCGGATCCGAAGTCTTCTGTTGTCTTCGGGGTTGCTGTTGCGACGTATGATTAACGTCAACAACTGTTGTAGGCGCATTCCCTTCTTCATGGGAAACGAGACTCGGATTCAGAGGGTTAGCCATCGCTCGGCTTCTTTCGACCTTCCTCCTTCTGAGGAAGCGTTCGGCCTGCTCTCCATGCACCTTCAACTCTTTCCAGGTATTGAGTGACTCTACTCCCATAACATCCAAGATATTAATAGACAAGTTGTTATGACAGGTCTGCAAGACGAATTCCTCCGTAACGGGATCATTACAATTCATTGCCTGATTGCGAAAGCATTTGATGAATGTATCAACCGACTCTCCGTCTTTCTGTTTCTCATCAAAGAGTGTCCTGATTGATACTTCGGTGTCATCATCGAAGAAATGAGTGAGGAACATGCTCTCCAAGTCCTCCCAACTGTTGATGCTTTCGGGTTTGAGACGCTGGTACCAATCGAAGGCAGGCCCGCGAAGGGTGCCAACGAATGATCGGACCATCAAGGCTTCATTGCCAGAGATCATACCCAAGTGGGATTTGAAGTATATTAGATGCTGAGTGGGCGAGCTCTTCCCGTTGAACGGCGTGAAGTTGATCAGGTTGAACTTCGCCGGATACGGGATCGAATCCCACTCTTTCGGGTAAGGACATGGAATGCCGGTCTTCTTTACCTCTTGAGCAGACATTAAAGCGTTAATTTTGCTCTCGAGCTCCTTTATCTTTTCGTCCTCATCTATATCCTGTTTTGGACAATCTTCGAGAGGAATAATGCGGCCACCCCCAGTGTTATCATCATTGGTGGGTCCACCCCCAACGCCGTTATTTTTAGTAGGACCACCCCCAGCATTGTGTTCATCATATCTGAATCGCTACCTGCTTGGTTAGCAGTGCTGCGACGGATGGACTCACCTAGCTGATTCGATAAAGCTCGGATTTATTGGTCGTGCATTTGTCTCATCTCCTGCATAGCCATTTCCACTTCGATCTTGAATGCTTCTTTCTGCTTAGCTAAAGCATCCTCAACCATTTTGGCTACTTCCTCGGTGTTGATCATAAACACCTCACGAGATTGTCCAGGACTGCACGGTGGCTTCCGAAGCGACTGCCGAGCAAGCGTCTGATGCTTCATCGTCCGAGGATAGTCCTCTGGTCATCCTCAAATAATCTCTACGTCTAGTAGTCCCTGTATGTAGCCGAGTTAAACGATGTGATATGAGGGGGTCCGAATCAGAAGGTCGGGTAGATTTCTTCTTATCAGTCACGTTGGCGATGACTACGGACTGTTCAGGCCCGATGGCTTCTAATTGAAGCCGAGACATTAGTTGGGCTATCCCCAAATTGACTCTCTTTCCTGGGGAAAAATCGGGGTTAGAAGTATCGGAGACTTCCTCTTATCGACCATGTTGATAGTAACTGTTGGGAGTTCGTCATCTCGAACAACAGCTCGTCTTTTGCGAAAATGCCTTGATTTGGGCTCTGATGCTTCAGTGGAGATCCTCTCAAATATCGAGACCCTCTGTGGAGCGGTCTTGGGGAAGCTACACGCTGATAATACTGCCCTGATAATTTTGATACACGGACAGTGAGAATCCGCTTCCTGGGTACTTCTCTTTCGAGATTTATTCATACCCCCAGCCCAATAGTACAACTCATCGACGTTGTAGTCAGAGCAACCTATCGGCTGTTTACATGAATTCCCAGGTATAACGCATTCTTCTGTCTGTCGTGTTTTCATCTGAGTAAACATTATCTTGTTGGCGTCTACAGGAGTCACACGCTTGGAATCACACCTTTGTGAGGGTAAAACCTTAACGGGCTCCTGGTTTTCTGCACGCACCCCCAAATGGGCCGTTGTAGAAATTAATTTGTTAGGAGGTCGCGTACGACCCCCAGTCCGGATGTTTGCTCGAAGCTCCTTCAACGGTCTCAAGCTTTCCTTAACAGGCGCTTTTTCTCGATCCTCGGGTAGAGAGCCGATGCTATCCTTCAATAGGACTCTAGATTTGGGGAGATCCACGCTGTCATAGGACTTCACCGGAGGTGCGGGAGCAATAGGAGCGGGATCTGGAGTTGACAAAGGTCGGAGAGCAGCCTCGGATGCTTTCGCCTTAGGCGCTGATTTGAACTTTGGCATCCAAACTCGCTTAGATCTTGGTGGCTTTTTGACCACCTTTCCTTTCTTTAACTCCTGCACATTCCGTACAAGAATCCTCGTTTGCGCTAATAGTGTACGGCGCTTGTGGATACGCTCCTCAAGAGTTGAACGAGTTCGTTTGACACGAACCCATTCGTTAGTAGGTGGTTGGGAGGAGGTTCCCAAAGCTGGTTGCTGGAACACTTTACGCCTTCTGAGTTTTAGATCCGCATCATAGCAGATCCCGTCAACAGGCTCCAAAGCCTTGGCAAATTGACGCGCGAGATGTTGACGGCGCCTTTGACGAGCCCTCTTCGTCAGCACTGGTGCACTTTCAACGGGCAACTCCCTGACTTTCGAGGAGTTGTCACGAACGTTGGATCTAGTTTCTCTGGAAGTCGGAGAGGAATCTTCCACTGCATTCGGGTTCAGATCGTCAGCCTTGGTTTTTGGATCAGAAGCCACGTTCTTTGCGGCAGCGGTTTTCCTGTGTTTGCAAGAAGGAGATCTAGAAGAGGAGGAGGAAATATACTCGTCGAATTTTTGCTGGTCAAATTCGTATTAGACCTCTTCAAACACCGGGATCTTAATCGTCGGCTGCGACACGACAGCCTCGGCAGCGAGGCTGTTGGCTCCCACTGTGGTCGCCAGCTTGTTTGCGGAGAAAATTAATTGTTTCATTGCGGTATTCATTACAAACTTCAGACGTTTACAACGAATACAAAAATCAGTCTTTTTATAAGACTTGTACACAATGAAAACAAAAAAATTACAATTCTCTTCAAACAAACGCAACGAGTGTTTATCGCCCGCTACTTGCGTGGGATCTTGGCCTGTGACGGGGATGTGTTAGTCCGTGGACCACCGAACGATCAATATTTGGACAGAGTTTCGTCTATCCACGAAGGGATCTAGAAACCGTAGCTCTTATCTCGGCGAAGCGAGATAATCACTCTTCTTAATATTACCGCAACGGGATAATCCTAAGGAACGAACCGGGCTGCAGATCTAACTCCTCCTCCTCTCTGAAATCTGTGCACTTTAAGTCTTCAGTTCAGCAGGGCTTCGCCGTGGCATGAGAATTCCCGATCCAGAAAAATGAGGCTACAGGGGCTGTATTTATAGGCTTTAAGGAGATCCGGGCGGTTAAAATCGCATAACGGACGAAATCTGACTTTTTTAGGGTAGGAGACACCCTTGGGTGTCTCGGCCCAGGCCGAGACACCTTGGGGTGTCTCGTTTGTGCCGAGACACCTCGGGGTGTCTCAACTCAGGCTGAGACGTTCCGTTTTGCATATTCGTCCGTTTCCGCCGTAACTTTTTCATCCGAACTCGGATTTGAGCGATTCAAAGTGCGTTGGAAAGCCGACGAGGAGTTCTATAAGCTCCAATGATTAGATTATCTGTGGAATAAATGAGACACGAAGGGTATTTTGCCGTTTGCGAACGACACGGGGTTCCTAATCAGTTCGTATCCTTGTTATTCTGAAATTTCGTTACTTCACATACTTCGTCGATTCACTTCAAGCATTCGTCGACGTCAATCAAACTTCTGTGAACCAGATAATGCCGTTCATCGGCTTTTCTTAACGCTGAGCTGTTCGTGGAGACCTATAGGCAACAATGCCTACAATTACAAATCGCTCAAACGAACCAACTAACCTCACCAACAAATCTCTCAATCTCTCAACCAATAATCCTAACCAATTGTTCAGAAAGATCTCTCTTTTCTGTGCTCCAAAATCCCCCAAAACACTCCTACAAAACCCTCAAATCGTATTGGTATTTATACCAAAACAGAAACCCAAACAGACTGCAAATAGGAACTCTAACTTTCCAAAAAACCCGTCGTAAGTCGACTTATCAGTCTGCATAAGTCGACTTGGCAGAGCGAAAAAACGACAACTGGAGAAGAGATCATAAGTCGACTTATCAGACCTGATAAGTCGACTTGCCAGAGCCCAAAATCAACAATCCAGAACAGATCGTAAGTCGACTCATGCACAAACATAAGTCGACTTACCATAAGTCGACTTATGCCTGTGCATGAGTCGACTTATGACGGAAAATCTGCTTTTTTCAAGTTCTTCTCCACGGGTTTTTTACATGCACACTTGCTAGTTCTTTCTTCTACGTTAGCTCTACCTTCTATTCCCCTAGTTCTAGCTTATATACCCCCAGTTCTAGCTACTATCTTGCTAGTTCTAAACCCAACAAGGGTTTTTTTACGTGCACACTTGCTAGTTCTTTCTTCTACGTTAGTTCTAGCTTCTATTCCCCTAGTTCTAGCTTGTATACCCCCAGTTCTAACTTCTATCTTGCTAGTTCTAAACCTAACAAGGGTTTTTTACATGCACACTTGCTAGTTCTTTCTTCTACGTTAGTTCTGGCTTCTATTCCCCTAGTTCTAGCTTGTATACAGTCAGTTCTAGCTTCTATCTTGCTAGTTCTAGCTCTAATTCATCTTAGTTTTAGGCTCTTGGGAACGGAGAAAAGCTCCTCCTACCTCCGACGGAGCCCACTGAGACACCCCGACGACCCCGACAACCTCCTCCCACCTCCGGTAAGCCCGGACAGCGACGAAAATCTCCGAACAGCGAAGAACAAACCCGAACGGCGAGAAATTACACTGCAGAAAATTATTGTATTGTGCCGACTTCGCACGTACTTTCTGATCACCTCCAATCTCCGTTTCCCCTGATTTCTTCTTTGATGAGTAGCCCTACATGTTGCCTATCACCTCCAATTTGTATCACGCTCTAACTCATTCTCTATCTCTCTCGGTAACATCCGAAACATCGCTCGACGGCAGCAGCGAGCAGAAAACAGCAGCGCCGTGCCGACTTCGCGCGTGTTTTACGGCCACCTCCGGTCTCTATTTTTACTACCGTCTGCGCCGGTGTGTAGCCCTTTATATTGTCTATCACACAGTATCTTCATTTCATTTGGGCTCATTTTCTACCTCTTGTTATATTGCTTCGAATATCGCTCGGCGGCACCGTGGCAATTTCATTCATAGAGATACATTAATATACATTTTTCTTCTTTCTTAGCTACGGCATTTCTCTTCATTCCCCTTCTACTCTACTTCTCCTTACCTTTCTTTTTTCTTTTTTTTTCTTTTTTTCTTTTCTTCTTCTAGCTAATAGATTAATGCTCTGTGCGTCTCGGTCAAGACGACGAGCTTGAGAAAACTCTTAGTTTTAGAGAGAGGTGAGAGAGAGAGAGAGAGAGGAGATGAGAGAGAGAGAGAGAGAGAGAGAGAGGAGATGAGAGAGATGATATGAGTGCTGGGTCAGAGAGATTGAGGAGAGAGGATAAGGATAGTTTGGGAATTTTAGCTTAGCTGGCATGTGATAATTGATAAAAAGGGGCTGTAGTACAAAGTGTCACACTTCAATGGGCTGATCCACATGGGAAAAACTATGAGGGGCCTTGCCACATGAAGTTTCTGCTTTTGGGGCCTGGACACATTTTTCCCTTTAATTACAGATAGTTATAATGATTAGAATTAATAAATATTTAATTATTATAAGTTTCTATTTTTTTATATATTAAATTTTCTAATTATAGATATGAATAGTTTTAATGCAATGATGGTTCTTAGGAGTAGAGGACATGATATTTTTCTATTGAGAATTTGACACGTTGTATTTTTTGTACAAATGGCATTTTTTGTTGCCTTTAAACATAGCTCACAAATTTCTCTTTATTATACAAAGGATGGTTGTTATTTAAAAGAAATATCGAGTCAAGTCCTTCAACCCGCGTCGCATGTGTCTAGTAGTTGGTTATTTGATTTAATTAGTAATTCAGTCCCTTTACTCAAAACTTGTAATCCCTAATTCTTCGATTGCGCAAATGTATTTAAATATTTCTTTATCAATAAAACTTCATCTAAGTAATAATTGAATTTTTCTTTTTGGGGGTTTATATGGGCATAAATGAGACACGTCTACTTGTTGCCAACCTAGTATGGCACTTTGATGGACATAAACAATTTGTATAAAGGACCGCCTCAATTCGGTATCTTTGAACTACCAATCAGGTCGCCAGATTACGTAAATAATTAAAACGGTAATTTCACAGAACTCCTTTACGTTTAGCTAATTTGAGATATCCTCCTAAAACTTAAAACAAATTACTCTCAGAAAACTCCCCGAACATTTTTTAATCTTTCCAGCTAGTTTCTCTAATTAATGATGTTAGATGGACAGGGTAAAGAGACCAAAAACTACCAAACACTCTAGTTATTAGATTGAATTAATTAATCTGAGGCACTTTAGTCACAGTTGGCCGAGACTTGAATCAAATTTAAGGAGGTTTTATGAAAATTACATCTAAATTTATCAAAGAGGACATAAAATGAGTTTCATTGTAATTTTCATAAGTGACATTTTGATCAGTTGGATGCACGTGATTTTCATGTGTGCGGTTAGATCTAGCAGTAGTAGTTAGAAGGGTCATCTGCTAATAAAACTTATTTTTGAACCTGAGAAACAGGGTGGGGTGCCCTGTTCATTTAAATATATTGAAAAAAGTTCAGAAGATGAATATACATCAGCTCTAGGTGGAGAAAACACAGTGGGAGAAGTGAGTAGGGAGCGGACCATTGTCGTCACCTACCACACTAGACCTACTGCTTTCCTGCAGCTAGAGAAAACAAAACACCAAAAAGTAATACAACATTGCAGAGAGGGGATTGTAACAGCTACAGTACTATGATTAACGACTGAACTATGCTAGACGCAGCTAGCAGCTAACCAAAAGGGAGCATCTTCACAAAATGGTTCTACTTCCTGCAGGGACTAGAGTCGCAGGTGCTTAGTTGCTAGAGAAATTGTCCCCAGCATCAACAGGGGCGTTCTTCTTGGCTAGCTCCTGAAAGCCGAGATTGAGGGATGCCCTTCGAAGCCTCCTAGCCATCCTATCATCTTCTGTACCTGACCAGAAAATAGAAAATCTCGCAATATTAGAAGCAGTTGGGAGCGAGATAGGCTGAATATCCTTGAAAATTATAGAATTTCTACAGAACCAGATCCACCAACAAAAACATGGCAACAGAATCTTCCATATAGCTTTAGTATCTAAGCAAATATTGGGAACTTTGTGAAGCAGCAACAATTCTTCCATGTTCGTAGGCCAGCTGTTAGCTGGAAAGAGGGGGAGAAGGGAGTTCCAAACATCGCGAGCAAAGGAGCAGTGTATAAATAAGTGATCGTGGGTTTCTGTTTCCTGATGACAGAAAGGACAACTTAGGTCACCGTTCCATCCTTTTTTGATCAAATTATCTCTTGTATTCAGCTTCCTTTTAGAAATAATCCAGAGATGGACTTTTACCTTTAAGGGAATGTTGGATTTCCAAATCGTGTTGAAGAACTGGGATTTTAGACCCCCTGATGTAACAAATGAGTAAAAGGATTTTACAGTGAAAATGCCCGAAGAACGAAGAGGCCACCGTAAGTCATCCAGCTCAGATGGGCCACCTGGATTAATATGCTCTAAGAAAGAGTGAAGATGGAGAATGTATGTCCTTTCATTAGCGGAAATACCCCTTCTAATTAGGGGATGCCAATTCCATGAATTATTGAGCAATCTACCTTGCGAACCAATGCTGAAGTTTTTTGAGAGCGCTAGCTTATATGCATTAGGGAAGAGGCTGCTAAGAGTATTTGCTGAAGACCATTTATCATGCCAAAAACTGCCAGTATTGCCATCTCCAACATTCCATCTGACAATGTTAAAGAAGGTGGATTGAATGGAGAATATATAGATCTTGAATAAATCTTGAGGATGACATCTTTGGTTGATGAGCAAAGGGATTTGCTCCATTTTTTGAATAAATGGAGAAAAACACTTTGCTGAGAAATGAGGTTCTGTCGAAAATTTTCCAAATCCATTTGGAGAGGAGAGCTGAATTAAAAGAGGGGATATCAATCACCCCAAGCCCTCCTTCTTCCTTAGACTTACAGACTGTCCCCCAGTTGATAAGATATTTTGATCTTGAGTAACTGAGACTGTCATTCCAGAGGAAATTTCTTCTGATTTTATCTATGGCCTTAATGACCCATATCGGCAGCTTAAAGAATGACATATAGTAGAGAGGGATGGAGGAGAGGATACAGTTCAGGAGAGTTAACCTACCTCCAATGGAGAGAGTTTTGTTTTTCCATAAAGATAGCTTCTTTTTGAATGATTCTAGGAGAGGTTGCCACTCTCTTTTTGATAGAGAACCTCTTTTCAGGGGAAGTCCTAGGTAAGAAAAAGGGAGGGAACCGACAGAACAGTTAAGTATCTCAGCCAACGAGTTGCCTTTATGAGGGATTTTGCCAAGATAGAAGAGGTTAGTTTTCTGAGGATTTGCACAAAGCCCTGAAATGCTTGCAAATATGGAGAGAATGGTCTTGAGAGTAACCATATCAGAGGAGTTAGCCCTAGAGAAGATGATTGTGTCATCCGCAAATTGAATGGTTCTATTGGAATTGAGATCACCTCTCAAATTTAGGTTAGAAAGGTCTCCTGAAGCTGCGCTGCATTTGAGCATCTGACTAAGGACATCCGCCACTAGCAGAAAGAGTAAGGAGGAGAGAGGATCGTCTTGTTTAAGACCCCTAAAACATTTTAAATAGGAGGTTGGGAGCCGTTAATCAGGACAACTGATTTGGACGAAGAGATGATATGATGGATCCAGGAACACCACTTGGGGCCAAAGCCTCTAGCTTCGAGAAGGGATAGAAGAAAAGACCAGTTAGCACAATCGAAAGCCTTATAAAAATCAACTTTAATGGCACAAACTTCTTTTTTCCCAGAAGAACAGTAGTTAATCATTTCATGGCCTAAAAGAAAAGAGTCCAGAGATGATTTGCCTGATTGGAAAGCCGATTGAGAGTTGTCGATGAGAAGGTGGAGGACTTTTCTAAGTCTGTTTGCCAGGATTTTGGAAAAAATCTTGCATGAACTGTTAATCAGGCTTATAGGCCGAAAATCTTTAGGGGAGTTAGCATCTTCCTTTTTGGGAATGAGACAAATGTGAGAATAATTAATATTGTGGAGAGATTGAGGGTGAGAATATAAGCCTTGAATGAACTCGATGACATCAGATTGAATTACAGACCAGAACTTTTGATAAAACAGAATAGGAAGACCGTCAGGTCCCGGGGATTTATCGGGATGAAGCCCAAAAACAGCCTCAGTGATTTCCTGCGGAGAGAAAGGGAGATCAAGGAGAGATAGATCTATGTGATCTTGAGGGTATAAAAGGTTCCAGTTGGGTCTCAGGCTGGAGACTGGGGGATTACTGAAGAGGTTAGAGAAGAAAGTAAGAAAAGATTGTTTGATATCACTATCTGAGGAGATGAAGGAGTCATTGATAATGAGGTGGGGAATAAAATTTTTTCTACGGTGGTAGGATGCAACTTTATGAAAGAATGCTGAATTATTATCTCCTTCTTTCAACCATTGAATGCGGGGTCTTTGCTTCCATTTGATCTCTTCGGCATTAGCAAGAGAAAGGAACTGGTCCTTTAAATTAGATCTAAGTTGGGATTCAAGGGAGGATAGATTTCTGGACTCTTTGCTGATATTAAGAGAATGGATTTGAGCCATGAGATTTGAAAGAATCCGAGGAAGGGATCCAAAAGAGTATCTTTTCCACCATTTGATTCTCTTTTTTATGAGTTTTAGTTTGAAAGGAAGGGACATATGGCGCTCTCCCCTCGGAGAGAAGGAAGACCAGCTGGATTCTATGAAGGAGTGAAAGGAGGGGATAGATAACCACATCTTTTCAAATCTGAAGGGAGGGGGGAGGAAAGGGGGGTTGGTGTCCAGCATAATTGGGCAATGATCTGAACATTGGGCTGGATAAGCATACTGAACCATAAGAGGAAAGTTAGCTTCAAAGTCCATCGAAACAAAAAATCTGTCCAATCTAGCTAAAGATGGAGGGGATCTATGGTTGGACCAGGTGAATTTCCTCCCACTAAGAGGGAGATTGATAAGATGGACAGAGTCGATGAGACGTTGGAAAGATTTAATATCTCTAATTGAGCTAGAACGATCACTTCTTTCTTCTGAACTTAAGGTCATGTTAAAATCACCAAAAACAACCCACGGCAAAGCATGGGAGCCTCTAATCCTCTCAATTTCCCACCAGCATACCTCCCTCTCAGATGGATCACAAGGAGCATAGATGGAAGTTACTACGAAACTCCAATTGGATGGTTTATGAGTTAAGGTGGCCGAAACAGAGAAAATGTCAGAAGACGAGGAAAAGAAGGACAAAATATCCTCGTTCCATCCCAGAAGGACACCCCCCCTTGAATCAGTAGCATCAAGAGATACCCATGACGAAATGAAATTACCCCCCAAGGATTTAAGAAAAGAAGGGCTAGGGGCTAAAATTTTAGATTCATGCAGACCTACCAGATTGACTTTGGCAAGGGAAAGGCACTCCCTAACCAACCTCCGTTTAGCTGGATTATTTAACCCACGAACATTCCAAGATCCAATACGCATGGATACTGATGAAGGCAACTTAGTATGAAGAAGGGGGCTCAAAGAGGAAGGGCCCCTAGAGACATCCTATTTTGGATCTCTATCAAACCTGATGGATCCACCGGTTCGAGGATACCACAGTTCATAGAGATCTCCTCCAATAACTCCAGATCAGATGAAGGGATAGGAGGAGTGGATACAGAGGAAGAGGATTTCGGTTTAGAAGTACCTGAATACTTACCTTTCTTTGGCATGGCGAGATGTTTCCTGAAAGGCAGGGGCAATGGGTGGCTGCTTGCAACTTTCTTCTTGGCTGGCTTAGGCTTTCTTTTTGCATTTTCGAATCCTGGGGGAATATCGGAGGAAGAAGCAATATCCATGGAGTCTGAAGAGCTGATGTAATGACCGTGAATTTTGATACTAGTTAAAATTATTTTCTAGTATTTTAAAATATTTAACTATGATTTTTAAAAGAGTATTTGTAGTTTTTCTCGATTTTCTAGAATTTTCTATGATTTAAAGTCTAAGTTTTATATTTATTTAAATGATATTAATATTTATAAATTAATTTTATGCGGTGAAAATTTACGGAATTTATCTGTTGCGTTATTGATACTGTTATATGTTATTTTGAATAATATGTTATATTATTTTTATTATTATGTATATTTTCGTATAATACATTGTATTATTAATTATATATTATTTGTATAATTTACTGTATTATTTCTATTGTTACATATTATCTATCATATTAGTATAACTAGTACGTTTTACCGTGTACGTAATTGTCCCATAATTATTTAATTTTAAAGTTAAGTAAAAATATTATTATTATTATTTATTCTTGTTTAATTATACAATATGTGTATATTTTGACTATTTCGTATTAACGATTGTATTAGCACCACATGTACGTTTTAATTATAGATAATTATTATGTAATTAGTTTAATTTTTAAGTATCCGTAATTATTTATTTTAATTATTTTAGTTATATACCTAAACCCTAATTTCCAATATATATATATATAATAACTTTCTCCGTTTTCTCTCTCTCTTCTTTATTTTCTTCCCAAACTCAAATCCGTCGCCGCAAGTCCCCCAGCCCTCACCCGCCGCACCAAGCTTCGACCGCCGCGGAGCTCGTCTCGCCGACCCTCTACCTCGTCGACCACGCTCTTCCCCAGCCCGTCGCCTCCGCCAGCCAAGCCGCGCAGCCCCTCCACGCTGCTCCGCCTGCTCCGCTCCACCCCCAGTCGAGCACCATCGCTGCCCGCGCCTCAGCAACCGCGCCAGGCCACCAAACCGCTAGCCTCGCCACCCCAGCCTGCCTCGCCGTCGCTCAGCCTATCAGGACGTGCTCCGTCGACCTCCTCCCGAGCTCCAGCCCTTCACCACCGCGAGCTCCTCCTCCCTGACCTTGACGCAACCCACCGCTGCCCAGCCTCGTCCGCAGCTAGCCCCCACTTCCCCATGCCGTCGACCACCAGAGCCAATCTCCTCCATCTCGCAGCGAGCTCCTCCGTCTCCAGCCACTCGACAACCCCTCCCCATTGCCACCTAAATCCAAGCCGTCGCGAGCTCCATCCCCTATCTCCAATCCACCGCCGCCTAAACCGCTCTCCGAGCTTGACCAGCAACGCACAGTCCTTCTTCTCCACCGACACCACCACACGCCCTGTCCACCGCGTCGGATCCGACCTATGCCGTCGACGTTGAATAATTCGACGAACCCCGAGGCAAGATCTCGCAACTCCATATTTTCTCGCTTTACAAATATTATTGATTAAATAATTTAATTAGATATGATAATGTCGGTAATGTGCATATCGTGAATATTTGATGTGGAATGTTGATAAATAGTATTAGATAATATTTTAGAAATAATAATGAGATATTTTATGGTAATTATGTCGGAGAAATTAACGAGCATGAAATGATGAGTATATGTGTTGTAAATAGATTTTACGAGACATTAATAATTTTGTATATTTATATCTAAATATTTTCAGTCATGAAATGACAAGCTATGTGTTAAAATTAGAATTTATGAATTTTTTATCGAAAAGAAATTAATTAAGGGAAATTTATAAAATAGGAAAATATTACTTTTCATGCAGAAAGGAATTAATACATATATTACATAGATATTCTTGTTTTAAATTAGTTATTATGAGAAATAGTTTTAAAGAATAATTTTGGAAAATAATATTCAGTATTTATGATAGTATGACTGATCATCGTAGAGCGCCACATTTCATGTGCAAAACGACATCTGTTTCTCGTTTTCTTTTTACCGTATTAATATATTAGAGAATACGTAAGTACAGACAATTTGTATGGGAAGTTTGGACATCCAGTAGTAAGATAATAATGAAGTCTCCTTATGCATGTATTTATGCTGTAGTAGACTGTTCTTGCATTTTTATGTTTCATTATAGTTCTTATTTGTGCTTCATAAACTTGTTTAATCTTGTTCAACATGTCGTGTTATTATCCATTATCTTCGATGTGATGAGAACCTTAGCAGTTCATGATTTAGTGGCCTTGTGCGTCATGAACAGACTTAGTGACATGTGTGAGTGTGTTGACTAAGTTTAGGTGGTGAACCCAAGTTTAATAGGGATTATGATTGTTGAATTAGAAAATGAGGAGAGTTGGGTTGGGAAATTCTTGGTTCAGGTGATTGGATGTGATTGTTGATTATTTCCAGGCTCGCA
>BQKN01049979.1:0-18839 GCA_022839385.1 Asparagus kiusianus | reverse complement strand
TCCGAACTGTGCGTTCGAAAACTTAACGCAGAGTTGACCTCTGCGTTGACGAATATTAAACACCAAATATGAACTGTGCGTTCAATGGTTTTTCTCCCTTATAGACTTAAGTAAAGCTCTCTTCATTTGACTGATTGAATATTTCTTTGTTTTTGCAGTGCCTTATACCCGCGAACCCCTCAATCCTCGTCACCACTTCGGGCGTGAAGGCGGCGTAGACTTTAACATGCAATTCAATCTGCGCAAAGAACTCCCAATATTCCAAGACTCTGATGAGGATCGTGTCGCCTTGATCTCCAATCCAAGCACGGAGACACTTAGGGTACTAATTACGGACGCTAAATTTGAGACTGGGTCCCGCAAGAAGCTTGTCAAGCCAGATTTTTTATTTGGGGATCGTGTCATTATCTCAAAGGAGATTGTGCACGGCGGACACTACAAGTGGCTTAGGCAAATCGGAGATCGTCGCTTCTTTCTTCCTGATATGCACAGGATGTTTCCCATTTCTTATTATCAATGTGCTTCTGTTCCCCGCCATATGAATTGGGACTTGGTGAGAGAACAAGATGGGGTAGCTGTTGGTGTTCTGACTCACAAAGGTGTACATACCGCTGGTTACAGTAGACAAGTGTCAGCTTTGGAACCCTGCTTATTCTCACGGGGATATCCTTTAGGAGAAACAGCCAGCCCAGCTAACACCTTCATGCGACGATTTTTGGCTGCCAAAGGAGAATTTCCGACTGCAGTATTCCGAACTCCTGGATGGGTACATTCCACTAAGACAGGATGGTGGGCGCGAATGATAGAATTCGTATTGGCAGAGTTAAAGGAACCGTTAGCTCAATCTGGGCTTGGTTGCCCCATTAGGGCTACTCAATTTGGTATCGCTCTTAGTCCCTATAACTTCTTCGCCATTCTGGAGCGGTACAATCCCGAGACTTGTACCTTTTTCACGCCTGAAGGAGAATTAGGGTTCGCCCTGCATGAGATGTTTGATGTCTCAGGTCTTCCTTTCGGAGACTTACCATATGAAGAATTTGTCCCTGGGTCAAGTGAGCTGAAAATTTTGAAAGAGACGAACCCCGAAGTATACGACACTCTGTGGGAGGTGATGTGTCATTTTCAAATCTGTAGCCAACTGACAGGAGCACGTGGACGTGGTATTAAACAGCTATCCTGGGCTGAGTATCTTTTCCAGAATTTGTCCAACAAAGCTGTCAATGTGTCTCGTCGGGAGGCAAGCGCCCCTGAGGCCGTCGAAGCCTTGATTAATGACGCCGCCGATCACTATGTCAATGAGGGAATAGAAGATGATTTCCCGGCCCAAACTGAATTTGAGAGTTTTCATCACCAGGCAACCATTCCAATCTCTGATATGGCTTTATTGGTGGGTTTCCTTATGTTATGGTTAAAGCGATGTGTGGTCCCCACCAGGCCAATAGATGCTGTGATGATTGAAGTAGTTTATCCGGCTGTCCTCTTAGCTCACGGGAAACCCATAAATCTACTTTCGGCCATGACATGTTGTCTACAGCATGGCTTGAGGGAATTGTGCCTCGAGTTTATCCAAGTGAAGGAGATAGACTCCGAAGGAAAGAAAAGCTTGGTGACACCAAATCCCCGAGTACCCTTGCCATATACTTATTTAATGGCTTGGTATGCCTCGCATTGTTCACATCTGATGAGCGCTCCGTCTTCCACAGATGAAGGTTTCATCCCTTTCGTGGAGAGATTAGAAAAGGCAACTTGGATAGGCACTTACATAGTGAAGGTTCGTCAGATCTTGTCGAGAGACCTTAGCTACGATATCTTCCGCTGCTTCCCGGATTTTGAGGGTGGAGGGTATGGACAGGTATTCCAAGATACTGCTGGTCCTAATGATTTTACTCGCTTGGACGGGGGAGTCTTCCATTGGCTGTTAAATATCAGACCTGGTTATCTCATCCTCAGGCAGAATGACAAATGCATAATTGAGCCCTATCAACCGTATAGATTTGCTCGCCAATTCGGATACGACCAACTGTATGTTGGCAATCCAAGAAGCCTACTTTCGGTTATGGGCAACATATACGAAGGAGCTCGGGCCTGGTATTATTCCACCGCAGGTTGCACCGGGGCTACCTTCAGATTACCCCACAAAACACCGAATTCTCTTCTCTCCGCGGCCTTCTGTAACTGGTATTATACAGCTTCTACGATGACAGACTATAAACTGTATAGTTCAGGCCTTCGTGAGATTAGAAAAATGTATTCGTCCCGGAAAGGAGCTCGTGTGTCTCGTCTGAAGGGGATTGACGAGTTCTTAGATTTTGAAGATGAAGCTGAGGAAGAGGAAGGGGAACTAAGAGTAGAGAGTCCCCCGGTAATGAATCCCACAGCTGCTGAAGCTCCAAGGGCAAAAGCAACTGGAAAAAGGGCTCTGTCCGAAGCCGAAGAAGCTCGATATGAGAAACGCATTCGCAGAAAGCTAATAATAGACCCTCCTGCCGAGAAGTTGATGGGGGATGCTTTTAAATCTGCCGACAGAGGAGATGAGCAAGAGCCCATTGCTACAAATCATCCTGATCGTGCAGGTCCTCATTCTGAGAGTACTACATTCATTGAAGAGCTTTCTCCTTATTCTCCCTTGTATCAGGCAGAGGGTGGAGATGAATTCCCAATTGAGGATATGGGAGCTCCTTCTACAGCAGATCCCGATATCTCGCCCTTTCCAGAACAAGTTCCAGGTACTACTCTCTCGTCTGCGGATGCACCACCTGTAATGTCTCCATCTGATGGGGTAAAATTGCATACCGATGAACCGGTAACAGATGAATTTGTGCATATTGATGAGCATCAGTCTCTAGCTTCTTCTGCACTACCGTCACACTCTGAGGCTACCGTTCCTAGTCCCACGACTGGTCGAATGACTAAAGTGGACATGTCAGCGAGCTCTGCAGGACTGTCGGCTGCAGACGATGACGAACTGTTAGACTATGAGAGCTCGTCCCACCATGATGATGCTGATGAAGAGGAAAGTGACGGTGACGATTCTGCTGGCTGGGCTAGTCAGCCACTACCCTCTTCTGATAAGGCGTCCGGTTATCTTCCCTTTTACCCCACCGGTAAAAGTTATACACTTTGATTTCTCCGGCGTCTCTTTATTTTATACTGATTGCTCTCTTGTGTAGGTTCTCCAACTCACGAGGCTGCTGGTACGTCATCATCACTCCCCTCGCAGGCAGCGGACGTTCCTCCTTCTGAATCAATACCAGTGACTACCGGTTCTTTACCAGAAGAAACTCTTTCACTGATGATTCCTCTCAAACCTATGGGGACAGAGATGGTGCTAAGCTCAGCCCAAACTGGGGCACTCATGGTTCTACCCTCTAGTCCCTCGCAACTGGACGTCAACATAGCTTCCCCAACTTCCTCACGGTCATCACCCACTTCTCCTGCACCTGGGTCTATGCTTTTAGGCTCTCCATCGACATCTCCGATGAAGTCTCTAAGTCCAGTGGCCGTCCCTTCTGTTCTAAAGATTCTTCTACGACCGTTAGAAGACATGATGAAGCTGGCAATCGAGGAGATCAGTGCTAGACGAGCTTCGTTCGATTCTTTTAAGCCGATGCTTATGCATTCTTTGAACGGTATCCGCTATTTGGATGACGCTCGATTGTTCCAGCATTGCTCCGAAGGTGTCTCTCGGTTGGAGAAAGATCTTAGGGCTTTGGAAGAATTGCATCAAGCTGATCTTGCTGCTCAGGCCGCGTTAGTCTTTAATAATCTTAAAGCTGAAGCGGCCCGCCAATACGAGACTTTTCAAGAAGCCATCACTGACAGGGAGCTTGAACTCGCATCCTTACAGGGGCTATGTATGCAGAAACAACACGCTGTGGACGATTCTAGTGCTGCTATCCAAGCGACTCGTGCAGAAATTGATCGCCTCAAGGTGGAATTGGCTCGACATGAATCAGAGCTCGCACGGGAAGAAGAGATCTTAGTGAAGCTCAGGCTAGAAAGTGTGAAGACTTACGCCACTTACCGCTCGTCGACACAAGATCTTGAACTTCTCCAAAAGCAAGCCAGTGCAATCGAGTCGGACGAAAACGTCCTTAGGAAGAAAGCCGAGGTGATGGTACAAGCCGCTCATGAAGAAAGGCTAGCTGCTATTAAATCCCGGCTTATGTATTTCACTTTCACTGCTCCAGGGGCTGAATGATGTAGTGTTCTTTTTGTTTGATAAGAACAAAGTTTTTGTATCACTCTTCAATATTTTTGGTGATAATAAAAAAAGAGTGATTCTGATTTGCCCCTTTTTTTTTTATTGCATGTGTCGCGTTCTTGACTTGCAACTATGGAACTATATGAAGAATACCCAATCTTTAAAAATTTCTTCATTACCATCTAAGATAATTATAGAAGAACTTTAACTCATGGGGGGAGATATGAACACTCGTTATTCCTTTGCAGAAAGAATTAACTGGTTCAAACGAATTAAAGGTGTCAGGGATTTTAACCTGCCCTGCGAACAATTGCGATTAGGACAATTTGAAGATTCATCGCTCTACTGAAGAGAGTCGATAAGTGAATTTCTGTCAGAGGTGTAGTGTTAACGTGACAAGAGAAAGTATTGCTATAGAAGCAATTTGGAGGACTTATCGCTCTATTGAAGAGAGTCGATAAGTGAATTTCTGTCAGAGGTGTAGTGTTAACGTGACAAGAGAAAGTATTGCTATAGAAGCAATTTGGAGGACTTATCGCTCTATTGAAGAGAGTCGATAAGTGGATTTCTGTCAGAGGTGTAGTGTTAACGTGACAAGAGAAAGTATCGCTATAGAAGCAATTTTGAGGACTTATCGCTCTATTGAAGAGAGTCGATAAGTGGGTTTTTGTCAGAGGTGTAGTGTTAACGTGACAAGAAGAATATCGCTACAGAAGCAATTTTGAGGACTTATCGCTCTATTGAAGAGAGTCGATAAGTGGGTTTTTGTCAGAGGTGTAGTGTTAACGTGACAAGAAGAATATCGCTATAGAAGCAATTTTGGAGGCTTATCGCTCTATTGGAGAGAGTCGATAAGTGAATTTTTGTCAGAGGTGTAGTGTTAACGTGACATCTGTGGGGAAAGAATATTATAGTGTCTCACTAGGGAGGACTGCTAAATATCTTATCATAGGAGCGATGAATTGTGATACTTGTGATTCGGACAAGATTTTAAGAATTTTATCGCTCTATCAAGGAGAGCTGATAAATTGAATATTTACTACTCTGTTAGGGAGAGTTAGTAAATTGATCATGATTTGACTGATTCTGGAGACTTATTGTTCTTTTGATGAGAATCAATAAGTGGATTTTGACAGAGGAATCGTTGTTACAACGATATAAACAAAACTCAAGCTCTGTAGGGATGACATTCATCTGAGGTGTAATATTAACCCAACGGGGATTTAAATTCTGCTGAGGAAATACAGATAAGGGGTCATGAACTTAAGAAGGAAGTATCATGATTTGCCAATACAAAGGTGGATCTTTTGCTTAGGACAATCGCAACGCAAATAGCGACTCTTGCGTTAGAGGTTCGAAACACAAAATTAAGAACCATTACAACGCAGGTCTAGACTCGGCGTTAAAAGAAGAAAATAAACGCAGAGTTGAATTCTGCGTTAAAGTCTAACCGACTTTATCTGTTAACGTGAAAAATCACGTTTTTAGATTCGGTTGGGATTCTTTTTTTTTTTTTTTTTTTTTTAGAGTCCCGAGCCGATTGAACAGCCTGATGGCTGTTATAAATAGGCCTTGTAAGGTCACATCAAGAGTCATTTGACTCTTTTGCCTTGCTTAGTTCCCAGAACGAGATTTCTCGTTTTAATTTCAATCGATTCTCCGACGAACTCCGTCTTCTCCGATCAGCTTCACTCATGGCGCCTAGGAGGATGAGCTCGGGCTCTAAAAAGGCCGCTAAGGCTGCTTCGGAAGCGTCGCCGGCTGAGCGCACTGGTGATGCCGCTGCCCTGATGAGCGCTTCGGCGTTGTTGTCGCTGTCACACGGACCTCGCTGCTGTGGTAAGTGGCGGCCATGGCAACTCGTTTCGACAAGTTTTCTGTAAACCCTAGATGGGTTCTCATCAACGAGGAAGATGACTCGTTTTTTTCTCATTAGAAACGCAGAGTTACGGCTCTGTGTTATAAATTGGAAACGCAGACTTAAAACTCTGCGTTTAAGAAACATAGAGCCCGGTCTCTATGTTAAAACTGGGAACGCAGAGTTTGGGCTCTGCGTTAAAAAAGAAAACGCAGACTTAAGGCTGCGTTTAAGGAAACATAGAGTTAAGACTCTTGTGTTCGGATATGAAGTTTGAACGCGGGTCTTGACCTCTGCGTTTAAATATTATAACGCAGGGTTCAACCTCTGCGTTCAAATGTCGATAACGCAGGGCTTGACCTCTGCGTTCAAGTGTCTACGTTCAAGTGTAGCTACAAGGGTTGGCCCTTGTATTTAACGCTTGACACGTGGAATCTGTCTTTCGTATTAGCAATTTATTTCTGCTACTAACCCTTACTTCTGATTTTACAGTGCTTTTTCCCAATGTGCCACTTCTACCGGAGCAACATTTCAACTACACTGATGACCCAGAAGTGGGGAGAGCTTTTGGTCTTCACAGAGAAATTCCTTTGTGCACTTTTCCGAGCTTGGAACGGACACACTTGATTAGATCTGTTGGGAGTTCCACTCTTAGAGCTCTAGTCACCGATGTGGATCTGGAAACTCCCGCGGGTCTGGATCAATTTGTCAAACCATCATTTTTGTTCGGAGACCATATATCTGCTGATGGGCAAGTTGGGTGTGTAGAGGACTCCCGGATGCTACGAAGAGTCGATGATCGATTACTGTTCCTTCCTAGTATGAAGAGAATGTACCCACTTTCCTACTTCCTGAGTGTTGGTGGTCGCAGGGGTTTGGCCTTCGACCTTGTCAAAGAGAAGGAGAACGTATCGTTTGGATCAGGTCGATCCTCTCGCGTTCAAATTGGTGGGCAACTCAAAGGCTTAAGACCTGGTAGATTTGAGAAGAAAGAACTTAGTCGGGAAGCGCCTCTTCCAGCGAACATGTTCATACGCCAGTTTCTTGCTTCTCACGGGGAATTCCCTGCACAAGCTTTTCGTTCTCCAGGTTGGTTGTTCTCTGGAGAGGACGGCTGGTGGACTAGGATGGTGGATTTTGTCTTAGAGGAACTCAAAGAGCCTCTTGCTCAGTCTGGCCTTACGATACCAGTACAGGCTACGAGACGCGGGATTGTTCAGAACTATCCCTGCTTCTATGCTATGCTGGAGCGGTACAATCCGGATAGCTGCACTTTCTTCACACCTGTTGGGGAGTTGGGATTTGCTCTCCACGAGATGCATGCGATATCGGGACTATCTTTTGGCCAAACGCCATATGAAGAGTTTGTCCCCACCACTGAGGAACTATCCATTTTAAAGACTGCTCGTCCGGAAATTTATGACACTTTTTGGGAATTAATGTGTCATTTCCATATCTGCGCTCAAGTTGCCGGAACACGCGGGAGTGGCCTTATGCATACTGCTTGGGCGGATTACTTATTTCAGAACTTGGGTCAGAAAGACTCTAAAGTGACCCGTCTTGCTGTCAACTCTGCTGGGAGTATTAAAGCCCGCATCAGGGCTACTCAGGCTGTTTATAAGAATCAACATTTAGAAGATGGGTTCGAAGCTGGCAGTGAGTTTGAGAGCTTTCATCATCAAGCCGCTATTCCCATTTCTGACATGGCACTCTTTGCTGGCTTCTTGATGCTATGGTTAAAACGGTGTGTTGTGCCGTCGAGACCAACAGAATCGATCTTGGTTGAGGTAATTTATCCCGCTGTTCTCCTGACTTATGGGAAACCACTAAGTCTTCTCCCTGCAATGACGGGCTGTCTGCAGAGAGGCTTACGAGATTTGACCTCCGAACTCCTTGATGTCAAAGAGATGAATATTGCCGGGAGGAAAGTCTGGAAGACTTTTCAACCCCGTGTTCCCATGCCCTATACTTATCTAGTGGCTTGGTTCGTGCTGCATTGTCCTTCGTTAATGACGGGGATCGTGCATGACAATGAAACTTCTGTTCCTTTCATCCAGAGGCTTGAGTCGGCCGCATGGACGACTGTGTATATAGTCCGGGCCAGACAACTCTTATCTCTGGAAAACAACTATGATCTTTTTTGCTGTCGCCCTTGTTTCGACGGGGCTGAAGAAGAAGGCCCGAAGTTTGGTGACGTGATCTTTGAGGAATCCTCACTCTTAAACATGGGAACTTTCCAATGGCTTCTCGCCATCCGAGTGGGCTACTTGGTCCTTCGATTAGGCGAGAGATGCATAATTGAGCCTTATATCCCTTCGCGCTTCGCTCGACAATTTGGGTACGACCAGCTTTATGTTGGCAACCCTAACCCGCGATTAGCTCATATTGGAAATTTATATGAAGGGGCCCGTGCTTGGTATTTCTTCCTCGCCCGAGGAACCCATGCGCAATTCACTTTGCCTAGTTTGCCGCCTAGCTGCTCCACTGCGGCGGATTTCCGCGATTGGTTTGACAAGGCTTCTCAAATCCCAGAATATGATATATACACTTCGTGTATAAATGAAATCCGGGGGCTTTATAAGTCGAGAAGTGGTTCTGGCAGGACTCGATTACCGGGTATTGAGGATTATCTAACCTGCGAGCGAGAGGCAGCCGGAATCGAAGAGATCCCGAAAGAATTACCTGTTGCTAAGCCCTCTGAAGAAGAGGACACTAAAGAAGTTTTCGAGAGTGGACCCCTTCCTAAGTCCCGCTCTTTGAGATCCTCAGGGAAGAAGGCTCTTACTGCTGATGAGGTTGCCCAGTATGACAAGAAAATACGTAAGCGGAAACCTACTGCAGCTAAGACTTCCAAAAAGTCCAAGTTGATGGGAGACGCCATCAAGTCGGCACATGTTGCGTCTCCTGAGGAAACAGAGGAGACCATACTCCCGGCTTCTCCTCCTGGTCCCGAAATAACGGCAGCTGGGCAGGGGTTAACCATCCCGGATCCAGCGCCGAGTATACCCGAGGGGCCGTCTTCTAAAGCTGTCGACCGTCCTATTCGCACTGATTATGCGAGTTGTTTTACTTATCCAACTGCTCCACCCCCAAGCTCGGAAACTTTAAGGAAGCTTATCGAACAACTAGAGCATTGGATGCAAATGACCATTGACGTCGTCAGTCTCGGGGATGTGAGTTTCAAGGTCTTTGAACCCCATCTGCTGGAGTGTGTTGCCAAAATTAGGGACCAGGGGAATATAGTATGGACCGAAAATTGTCGCGAGGGTATCATTATCTTGGAGTATGAGCTGGAGTTCCTTTCTATGCTGCAACGCGATGACATAGGACCAGAAGTGGATCAAGCTCTCTCTGAGGCTAAGGCTTTAAAAGCGCGACAGCAAGAGGTTCTCCAGAAGAGCTTATCCGAAGCAGAATCTCGTGTTGCTCACTTGCGTGAAGAACTTCTCCGGTCACAAGGCGACATGGGCAAACTTGCTATTGATCTCCGGGATAAAGCAACAGAACTTACTCGTGCTGGCGTTGAGGCACCGCAAATAAATGCTCAACTCGCCGACGGTATGGAAATTTTCAAAGGGCTGGCTGGTTACTGTAACAGGCTCCTCGAAGGTTATTGCGACGAACTTGCCATCGCTGATAAAATTAGGCGAGAACTCGCAGCAGCAGCACCGAATGAAGAGGAACTCAAGAGCCAGATAACAGAAGAAGTCAAGAAGGCTCGTGAGGATAAAATATCAGCTTTAAAATCCAAACTCAAGTCTTTTAAGCTGATAGATCCCAACGCCTAGGATTTGCACTTTTTTTTGCTAAGGAATAATTGTGTATCGTTTTTACTTCGATCGTCTTCACCTTTGTACGTCAATTTGTAGTATGGAATGAAAACAATATCATTTTAGTCTTCTTTATCTCTTTTTGCTGAATTTTAATTCGAGACAACGAAGAATAAAACGAAAGTCATAAGTGCAACTGAAATCCTCTTCATTATTATTTAGAATAACTTCAGGAAACTTCAATCGTCAGAGGTGTAATGTTAACATGACGATATACAAGACAAATTACAATTTATTCCCGAAATGTATTATGAATTGGCAACCCCCAGCCCGACTCGGCTGGAATTTACAAGAATAAGAAGCGGGCTTCATGATTTACGGAAAATATCTCTTAAGGAATTTCCCATTAATTGGCATCATGAACCTGTCTCCCTTTTGATTGATAAGCCGATAAGCTCCACCCGAATAGACTGAATCTATTACGAATGGCCCTTCCCATTTAGGGTTAAACTTCCCTTTGGTTTTGTGTGTCATCACCATGGGTCGTCTGTTAGCCAAAACCAGATCGCCTTTCTTAAAAATCCGTTCCTTAACCTTTTTGTTGTAGGCTTTGGAAATACGGGCTTGATACAATTCAATCTGCTGCTGAGCCTTGAGTCGTTTGTCGTCTAAGGCTTCGAGTTCTTGCAGACGTCGTTGATGTTTTTCTTCTTCTGTTAATCCGGTTGCCACCGCGATTCTCAGAGAAGGAATCTGAATCTCTAATGGCAATACCGCCTCACAGCCGTATACCAAAGAGAATGGTGTAGCTCGTGTAGGGGTTCTCACCGTGGTGCGGTAGGCCCACAGACATTCGCCGAGTCTTTCGTCCCAATCACGTCGACTCTTGGAAACAAATTTCTTGAGAAGTTTCACTATGGTTTTATTGAATGCTTCTGCAAGACCATTTGCCGGCGGATAATACGCCGTAGATGCAACACTTTGGATTCTGAATTTATCACAGAATCTCTGGAATCCGAAGCTGACGAATTGCGTCCCGTTATCGTGAACTATTCGTCGTGGTACTCCAAAACGGTAGACGACGTGATGTTTGATGAACTTGATTACGTTTGAAGTCTTGACTTCTTTTAACGGGACTGCCTCCGCCCATTTGGAGAAGTAATCGGTCACAGCCAGAATGAACCGGTGTCCCTTGGACGTCGGAGGGGAAATCGGTCCTACAATATCCATACCCCACATTTCGAAAGGCCAGGATGCCGACGTGGGGTGTAGATTTCCAGGTGCTTAGTGGATAAAATCCCCATGAATCTGACATGCGTGACAATGTTTAGCATAGTCAATCGCGTCTGAAAACATTTTCGGCCAATAATAACCGATTCGTCGGAGGCGATCTCCTAATTTAGCTCCGGGCTGATGAGCTCCACACAACCCGTCATGAGCCTCTTTAAGAGCCTCCTTCGCTTCATTTCGGGAAAGGCATCTAAGTAAGACTCCATCGTGTGATTTGCGATACAGGACTTGAGAAACTGCATCGTAATAGAATCGGAGGGCTTTTCGTTTGATAGAAGCCGCTTCCTTAGGATCATCGGGCAGAATTCCATACAGGGCATAGTCGATGTAGGGGAACCGCCAATCCCTAGCTTCAAACTCCATAAATGCCGTACAGACTTCACCTGACGTCGTCTCGTCTGGATCTTCCTCTATGGGGATTTTGGAAAAGCATAGTCTCCGTCCCATGACTGGAATCGTTGTTTCAACTTCCGGTGGCAGTGCTAATGAAGTTGCCAAGGAGGCTAAAGCATCTGCATACGCATTCTGAGCTCGTGGTACATATTCGATGAAGAAACCTTCGAACTTTTGCGCTTGTTCTAGCACTGCGAAGTAGTATGGGATCAGATCCTCATGACGTACTTCGTATTCTCCTCGGACTTGATTAACGATTAGCTGAGAGTCACCGTAAGCTTCGAGGTACTGAACATTAAGTTCTTCGGCACATTGCATTCCTAATAGCAGAGCATTGTACTCCGCTACATTGTTGGTGCAAGGTTCGATTAAGGAGAATCCTCTTGGGATTACATGACCATTCGGAGAGACTAGTACTACTCCCACTCCCGCAGTGATTGCTCCATGAGGGTTTGCTCTAGACGCGCCATCGAAGAATAACTTCCACACTTGCGTAACTTCCTGGATGACGCAAGCTTCAGCAACTTCGTCAGGTAATTCTTCATACAACTTAGACGTTCCTGATACTGGGTGATCGGCTAAGAAGTCTGCCAATGCTTGGCCCTTAACCGCCTTTTGAGGCATGAACTGCATGTCGTATTGTGACAAGAGAATAGCCCACTTTGCTAGTCGACTATTCAAAGATGATGGTTTCGTCATCAGAACTCTCAAGGGATTCACCTTAGAGATGACCTGAATGGTCTGTCCAACTAGGTAATGTCGCATTTTTTGAATTGCGAATACCAAGGCGAGACATTCCTTTTCGACCGGATTGTATCGGTGTTCGGCTCCCATCATAGTCCTGCTCAGGTAATAGATGGCTTGCTCTTGGCCTTGATCGTTATTCTGGGCTAATAAAGCTCCAAGAGAATGGTCCATGGCCCTCACATATAGCAAGAATGGTTTTCCTGATATCGGGGCCACGAGAACTGGCGGTTGAGTGAGATACCTCTTAATCTCCTCAAATGCTCTTTGACACTCAGCATCCCAAACAAAAGATATTCCTTTCTTCATGAGCTTAGAGAAAGGCTGGCAGCGCCCAGAAAGATTTGATATGAATCTTCGAATGTAGGCTAGTCTACCTTGCAAACCTCTGAGCTCTTTGAGATTCTTCGGAGGTGGCATGTCTTGTATGGCACGTACTTTCTCTGGATCAAGAGAGATTCCCTTGGATGTGACGATAAATCCCAGAAATTTTCCACTTGACACCCCAAGAAATGATTTTGTAGGGTTCATCTTCAGCTGATGTGTCCGCATGATTTCGAACATTGTTTTCAGGTCTGTAAGATGATCACCTTTATGTTGGCTTTTCACTGCGATGTCGTCAACGTAGCATTCGATCTTCTTTCGCAGATGTTCATGGAAGATGGTATTCATTGCCCGTTGATACGTTGCCCCTGCATTTTTCAGGCCAAAGGGCATTACCGTGTAGCAATACACCCCCAGCGGTGTTCTGAATGCGGTATGCTTCTCGTCATCTGGGTGCATCTTGATCTGATTGTACCCGGAGAATCCATCCATAAAAGACATCCTTTCATATCCGCAGGTGTTATCGATCATAACATCCGTGATAGGAAGCAGGAATTCGTCCTTCGGACAAGCTGCATTAAGGTCGCGAAAGTCAATGCATATCCGGACCTTACCATTTTTCTTGGGAACTGGAACAATGTTGGCCACCCAGTCCGGGTGTTGTTCCTCCCTGACAAAACCTGAGTCTATCAGCTTTTTAACTTCTGACTCAATTGATTCCATGATCTCTGGACGAAACCTGCGTTGTTGTTTAACGGGTTTTACATCCGGATCGATGTTGAGACGGTGCACGGCCACCTTCGGGTCAAGGCCAGGCATATCTTCATAATTCCAAGCGAAGACATCTATATATTCTCGGATGAGAGATATAAGGTCTTCTTTTTCGGATGATGACAGGTCTTCAGCTATAAAGATAGGTTTGGGGTCAGACTCGTCTCCCATATTGACCTGGATCACCTTATCTTCAGTGGGTGGTTCGCGTTGTTCGAAGCGCGTATCCCACAAGATGTTAAGACGCTTGATCCAAGGATCGTCAGTTGATTCGACTAACTCTTCATCACCCCCTGCATCTTCATCGGGGTGACTAGTTGAAGCCATGTTTACAGTCAGACCTTTAAAGAAAGGTCCGACACTGACATCGGATTCCCAGGAAGATGTTCCAGATGAATGATCTTGACGCAGATAATTACTGATATCATTTTCTGAGGCAGGGGGAGTTGTGACATAACCCAAACCCCTTCCAGTTTTTTGATAATAATCTGGAGGCTTTCCTATAGGAGTTAGAGACATTCGGATTGGGGCTCGTCTACCTTTTCCGAAATTCAGACCCTGTTTCTCATTAAAGTTATACCCCATTCGTTTCATTAAGTGTATAGAATTGGGTTCATGGTAATGGAATTTAGGGCTTCCGTCGTTTTCTTCCGAACTTCCTCGTTTGAGTTGTTCGGGTTTGACTTTACCAAAACAGATCGGCTTCTGCCCTTTCCTTTTGGACGGGACTTTGAAGAAAGCCTTCTGCACATCTTCTGCTTCTTCATCCGAGGCGAAGGATGACTTGAGAGGCAAAGCAAGTGATGCCTTCGTGCACAGTGTGTGCCATGGGTCGGTACCTGCATTAGAATTATTCTCTACCGGTTCATTACTAGAGGACACATCAGGCAAGTACGCTAAAAGAAAATCTTCATTAATGCACCACTCGCCCTCGCTCGGTACATTATTATTTCCCTCATCTTGACCCACAACATCTAAGTTCAATTCCCACGGACAATCTTCATCAGGATCTGGTTCAATGTCGGCTTCATTGCCACTGTCTGCGTCTTCTTTCTCCTGGGATTCCAGGTAGAAAACCGAGTCCGTGTGAAAATTTTCCACCCCTCGGAAGGGATACTTTTCTGCAATTAGAGTTCGGACTTCTCCTTCATCATTGGCATATTTCATGACCTGATGTAGGGTAGACGGGACAATGCGGTTTGCATGTATCCAGGGTCTTCCCAACAATAAATTGTAGGAAGTGTCCGCGTCTATGATGTAGCATGTCACCTCGGACTTGAGGTCTCCAATTTGACATCTGAGCTTTATCTTCCCAAGGGGCCGAGTGCTGTTTGCATTGAACCCGAAAATGGTGGTCTGGGTAGTGTGCAATCTGTGCATAGGGATCCCTAAGACCTGCATGACCCTATAAGGCATGATGCTGAGTGCAGAGCCCGGGTCAACCTGAACACGACTGATTTCGGACGATCCGATATACCCTATGTAATACAAAGGTCTGTCATGTTTGTGTTTAACCTGCATATCTTCTTGAGTGAACGATATACAAGGTAGACTTCTTGCAGCTTGCAGACATTGCCGACAAGTTTGATCTTCAGAAACTTCGGGAATTGGAGCAACTTGTGTGATGAAACTCTCCGTATTCTTCAAAGCTTCAATTAGAGCTTCTTTGGTAGTTTTTGACAACTTAAGGAGCTCATATAATGTAATTCTGGCCGGTATGTTGGCTAGCTGCGCCATGACATTAAATTGAAAAGGAACGCTCGATTCGCCGGATTCCTGATGGAGATTTCTGTTGAATCGGAGCTCCTTTTGCTTCCCTTTATCGGCAGGCTTCTTTGGCACAGAACCCCCAGCGTCTTGGGGCTGTTCTTCAATTTCTTGAGGGTTCTGGTTGTAGTCTCTCAAGTAAGCCTTCCCTGACCGAGTGCCGGGGTTGCCTTCTGGATATGCCGCTAGAACAATCCTCTCATCTTCTGAGTCGGTAAGCGGTTTGAGCAAATCATCGTTCTCATTAACAGAGGGGCTAATCATGTTGGATGCCTTAGCCTTTCCTCTTTTCTTCTTGGACGAGGTGTTCGTCCATTGTTGATCTCCGACCAAATCAGGATGAACCCACATGATCTCCCCTTTTGGAGTGGTGAGGGGTACCAGTCCCTTGTCTTTCTGACTATGCAAGTCAGTATTCTTCAGGTGCATTTCGCTCTTGTGGATAGGGACCACGCCATCTGCGGTTGCTACTGGCGGGAAGTCACCGAACTGCACTGCTATCATGTTGGTAGACACCGTCTTCTGCTCAGGCTTCAGAGTGAGCACTTTAGCGTCCACCAAGTTTTGGAGAATATCTTTAAAGATGTAACACCTCCTGGTAGGATGGCCCAGGAATCTGTGATAGCGGCAGTAATTAGGGTCATCGACCTTTCCCGCTTCATCTGGTTTCCGGACTTCAGGAAGCTGTAGTTTATTGTTCTTCCGCAACAGCTGGAACAAGGTGTCCACATGCTCCTCCTTGAAGGAATATTGTTTGGGCGCTTTTTGCTTATTAGGCGTTTTGCCCTGATTCGTGGGAGGCGGCACTCGTGTGTAATCAGCTGCTAAGGTCTCTTTTCCTTTAGACCGTTGGGCATTGTTCTGATTACGCTGCTGTTGTTGTTGTTGTTGCGGTTTGGGCTGTGCAGCTTCTTCGGCTTTCACCCGAGCTACAATCTCTTCGGCTTGTTCTCCTTGCGCTACCAGTTGTCTCCAGGAGCGACATTCTGCTACCCCCATTTGAGCAAGGAGTTGGGTCTGCAGGTTGTGCCTGCAGGTTTCAACCAAGGTTGATTGAGTCATACCTGAGGGGCATCGTAATGCCATGCTGCGAAACCTCTCTACATAAGCCTTGATAGACTCTCCTTTCCTCTGTTTAGCGGCGAGAAGAGTCGGGACCGAGACCTCGGTGTCATCCTCAAAGAACCTGGCTAGGAAAAGCCTTTCCAAATCTACCCATCTCTGAATAGACCCAGCAGGCAACTTCATAAACCATTCAAAGGCCACTCCTTTAAGAGTGCCGATGAACAAGCGCGTCAGGATAGCATCATTTGCTACTACATCCCCAGTTTGAGATTTGAAGTAGTAGATGTGCTGGTTTGGTGATCCCGTGCCATCGAATGGTTGCAATGTAGGGGCCTTGAACTTCGGTGGGTAAGGAGCTATATCCCACTCAGCAGGATAAGGCCTCACCACTCCTTCTTCGCGGAGTTCACTTCTGTTGGCGATTGCATTGAGGCGAGCTTCCAATTCATCCATTTTAGTGGACTGAGGATGGAGTTCTCTTTCCACCTCTTTCTCACCTTCAGAAGAGGATTCCAGATTGTGAGTCTCACGATCTGAATGTTCGTGAGCTTTTTGCTTTCCCTTTGACGTTGTCCTCCGGGAAGATTCGGGTTTTTGCCCTTTTTCTGCCAGAAGCTGGGCTAACATATCCTTCATTTGAAGAAGGGTCTCTTGTTGCGCTTGGAGTATGACGTGATGTTCGTCTACCCTTTTGGCTATATCCTCGGGATTCGCTGCCATGTAGGCAGAAACTTCTCGTACTCCGACAGAACTTGAAGATTGAGATTCGGCTATTGCCGAATGTTCATCACTTGTTGTAACGCCTCTGGCTAACTTTTGATAGTCAACCGGGCGAATAGCTCCTGTCCGAGTCCGAGTATTCCGATATACTCCTTCGAATTGGTCGCAAATTTCCCTAACAGTTGGGGAATGACTTCTTTGCGACTCGTCAGAATCAGAATGTGAAGCTCTTCCTCTTCCAATCATGTTGATGGTGACCTCAGGATATTCAATTTCAGAGGCCTTCTTCTGTCGTCGTTGTCGTTTGGGAGGCCTAACGACACTCGTTAATCTGTTGAACACTGACTGCCTAGGCGTAGGTGAACAACAACTGCATTCAGATAGGACAGCGGAAATGAGCCGTTCACACTGACAAGAATGGGCCACTTGCTGAGTTGGCCTTCCTCTTGATAGTAGTTCCCGCAAGTCGGAGACCTGGGAACGGTTTTGTGAAGGTGGAGATGGAACCCCCTGCCTTTGAATGGGTTGGACATGAACATTAAATCCATGCCGCCCTTTTTGAACCTGACGGACCGTGTCATGTTCTTGAAGCGAAGCATGAAGGTCGCGCTTTGGTTTATAAACACGAGGTCGAGGCCTGTGTTTTACTGATGGAACAGATCCTTGTGGATCTTGTCCTGATTGAACGCACACTTGTGGTGTGCGTTTTGATGTTGAAACAGACCCCTGAGGGTCGTTCTTTGTTTGAACGCACACTTGTGATGTGCGTTTGGTTGATGACCCAGACCCCTGAGGGTCAGGTTTTGTTTGAACGCACCCTTGAGGTGTGCGTTTAGATGTTTGAACAGACCCCTGGGGGTCCTGTTTTGACTGAACGCACAGCTGTGGTGTGCGTTGGGATGGTTGAACGTGCCTTTGGGGGTCACGTTTTGGGACGCACTCCTGAGGTGTGCGTCTGGGTTGAACAACGCGCCATTGAGGGTCGTGTTTTAGCTGGATAACCCGAGGCTCATAGTCGGGTTCGTTGCCACGAAGTGTGCGTTCTGGAGGAGAAACGCAGGGTTCGGGCAAATTTTCAGAAACGCAGTATGCTCGCCGCATGGATCTTCTCCTCCGTCGAGCGGCGTTTTTCTTCGCTTGTTTCAACGCCTTGGCCGCAGCGTCGTCGGCGTTGATTGGGCTTTCCTCCGACATAGGTCTCTTTTGACCTATTATGCGCCGTAATGATACGGGGGAGGAATCTTCAACTCGCAGAGCGAGTTTAAGGTCTTGGCCAAAAGAGAGGGCTCTCTTTGGCATCTCAGCAGCAGTGGTGACCTCCTTAGAGGTCTTGTGGGTATCACGCCTAGCTTTAGGGCTAAGCGACCCAGAGGAGAGAACCTCCTCGAACTTGGCTTGGTCGAACTCTACGACGAGAGTTTCGACGGTGGTTCCGGTGAGGTGGACGTCGGATTGCGCCACCACTTCCTCATCAGAGAAGCTAGTCCCCAGCGGAGTCGCCATCTTTTGTTTGTTGGAAATTTGCAGTAAAAAGACAATGAAAGAAAATTTGACTTGTATTCTCTCAAAATCAATTACAATTTGGATTCCGATTACAAAAGAGAGGAGAATGAGTTTGATTCTCCCCTTTGTTTAATTCTGGGTTCTTCTTGGTAGCGATGGAGTGCTTCCTTCGATTGATCGCGCCGAACTTGCTCTCCGTTGACGATCCGACCGTACTATCTCACTGGAACGATTGATTCGTGTGATGAATTCGGTGTAGAACTCTCGATGAGTGTAATGAACTCGTAATGAGTTGAGTACTCTAAAGAGAGTTGTTGAGAACCGAATAATTGGTTTGAAATGATTAACTTGCGTGGCAAGCTTAATCACGAACTCTTAAAGGGGTTTCAAAACTCAGAGTGAGTTGGAACTCTGTAACAGAGTTGTTAGA
>BQKN01049977.1:0-10080 GCA_022839385.1 Asparagus kiusianus | reverse complement strand
GATTTTTCACCTACTTTCGGAATATTCGGGACCCAATTTTATATTTTGGGTGATTTTGCGATATTTTCGCCTATTTTCGGAATACTCGGAACCCAATTTTATATTTTGGGTGATTTCGCGATATTCTCGCCTAGTATCGGAATATTCGAAATCCGAACTCCAATTGGCAACCACGAGTCTAAACTGTTTCCCATTTTGACAGGAAGTTCCTGGAGAATATTACGTATAATAATTCTTAAGGATAACCTGGCAACCTCCGACGGGTACACGAGGCTAAACTAATTCCCGAAACTCCCAGGAATACACACTGGTTCTCCTCAGATTAATGTGAAACCCTCAGGTTAACGTCGGTCGACGCGTAGCCCTAGGTCAACGCCGGTCAACGCGTTGCGATGAGAGTCAACGACGATCGATTTAAAACCCTAAGGTCAACGCCGGTCAACGCGTAGCCCTAGGTCAACGTCGGTCAATGCGTTGCGACAAAATTCAACACCGGTCGACGCGTTACGATAAAAATCACACCGGTCAACGTGTTGCGATGAGAGTCAACACCGATCGATTCAAAACCCTAAGGTCAACGCCGGTCGACGCGTAGCCCTAGGTCAACGCCGGTCAACGCGTTGCGATGAGAGTCAACGGCGATCGATTTAAAACCCTAAGGTCAACACCGGTCAACGCGTAGCCCTAAGTCAACGCCGGTCAATGCGTTGCGACAAAATTCAACTCCGGTCAGCGCGTTGCGATAATTAATCCAAAAAATCAACTCAATGACATGTCAACAAGAGTCTATTCACCAAATTCGATTCAAGGCTTCAATAACGGTCAGACGATGAACGCAGTACCAGGTCCTTTAACACCGACTGAAGGTGGGGATCCATCATATCCAAAGCATTCCAGACTTCTCTATAAAAGAATGAGGCTGAAACACTTTGGAGGGGGTATCTGGAGGCGTCTAAAACTGTCTATGAGAGCCCGCACGAAACTCGAAGCAATGAATAGGCGAGTCAAGAAGATTCGTCAAACCAACTCGTGCACGTCAATCAACTCATGCGCGTCGGTCAAACGCGTGCACGTCAATCATCTCGTGCGCGCCGGTCAACGCGCGCACGTCAATCAGCCCGCGCGCATCGATCAGCACGCGTATATTAACCAACGCGCGTTCGACGATCGGTCTCACGACGAAGCATACAAATAAACAAATCTGTCGAATACGCGACAAGAACAAGTCCCGGAAGAAAGAAACCAAAAAAAAAGAGAGAGAGAGAAAAAAAAAAGTCAGCGAACCCGCGCTAAGCGCAGGACGGAATGATCCGACCCGCGCAAGCGCGGGACGGATCAATCCGACCCGCGCATGTGCGGGTCGGATCAATCCGACCCGCGCATGCGCGGGACGGATCAATCCGACCCGCACGAGCGCGGGTCGGATGATTCCGACCCGCGCATGCGCGGGTCGGATTATTCCGACCCGCGCGAGCGCGGGTCAGATCATTCTGTCGCACAGTAAAGTTGAAAAAACGCGTTTTGACGGTTTTAAATTGGTTTTTTGCAGGGTTTATCGGTTCCAGGGGTTCTTAACTGACTGGGGATCATCCCCAAACGTGGTTGAGCTGCTGTTGACTGAAGATAGAGCCAAATCCTTTGTTCTTATCCAAATAACCGCATTTTGAGGCCTATAAATATGAACCAAAGGCCTCCATTTTCTGGATCTGGAATTTTATCAAGAGGACGAGGTGCTGCTGGATTGAAGAGTGAAGGAGGACGAAATTTCAGCGAAGGTCAACGAGATCCCGGCGAACTTCCAAGCAAAGGAGAAGCCGTTCGAAGGATCCGAAGCCCGTACGTCCGTTCCTCGAGATTAGGCTTGGTCTTAATCTTGAGAAGAGCCCTGATTTCGCTTTGTCGATCTCAGCGCTTCAAACCAGAAAACTTCCTCAACTAAGACGAAGCTCTGCCAAATTTTCCTGCAACCGGATCTGATTCGCGGTCGTCCACGGATTAACCCCGGCACCGGCAAAGAACCCACGCAAGCAAGAGCTGATAAACGGATCTTGCGTTTATTTTCAAGAAAGTTGTAATCTTTTATTCTTTTGTTATTTGAATTCATTTGTAACGCTTAAAGTTTAATGAAATCAATGACTAAGGTGACTTTCGACGGAAACAGAAAGGCTGGACGAAAAGCGCTTGGAAGCTCAACAACACATCGAGTTCTACCAGGCTAGGATATCCAGGGTTTTTGACAAAAGGGTTCGCCAAAGAAGCTTCAAGGAAGGAGATCTGGTCCTCGCTGCTCGCCGACCAATAATCCTCACCTCTAAGAAGAAAGGTAAATTCGAACCTAAGTGGGAAGGACCGTTTGTAATAGACACAGTCTATTCAAACGGTGCTTACCGCTTAATTTCTTTAGAGGGCATCAGGCAATTAATGCCAATAAATGGGAAGTTTTTGAAAAAGTACTATCCCTAGTACGTTCAAGACAACCCATTTATCGGGAAATTCCTTGAAGAATATTACACTTAATATTCCAAAGGATAACCCAAGTTCACACCACCAAAATCCCTCACTGATCAATTTCAATTGACAGTGAGTCCACCAAAAAGGTCCACTCTCAATTCGGAGTCCCCTTTCGATAAACGAAAGAACTCTCTTTCTTTTCTCTTTGGTTCAAACCTTCTCATGGTTATAACCGAAGTAGAAATTTCACTTCGATAAACGAAGAACTCATATTTCGATCAGATAACCAATCTTATATAAGGTAAGTTTATCTAGATCTTCCGGATTCTTGGAGTGGAGATCCCACTTCTAGTTTCCTTCTTGCACTGGAAATAGAATATAAAATTCTTCCTTTCCAGAAACAATGAATAGAATATAAAATTCTTCCTTTCTTGTTCAGGGAATAGAATATAAAATTCTTCCTTCCCACACCAACTCTTTTTCCGAAATTTATCAATTTAGGATTCATCCTAGGAAGTTTATCCCAAATCCTAAGCAGGGATAAGTCTGCGCCTAACACGCGCTACCGGTTTAGTCTTTTTCCGATTGAAAAAGACACCAGAGTCCGATTCTGGGGTATTTTATCCTGAAACCTAAGTAAGGATAAGTCTGCGCCTAACACGCGCGGCCGGTTAGTTCTTAGCCGTTGGAAAGAACACTCGTCCACATATTCAACATTGTGGCAGGTTGTTATTAATAACACCAAAATCCATGCCTCACACGCATGGGGAATTTTATCCTGAATCCTAAGAAAGGATATGTCGACGCCTAACACGCGTCGCCGGTTTGGTCTTTATCCGTAGAAAAAGACACCGGAGTCTGACTCTGGGGTATGTTATCCCGAAACCTAAGTAGGGATAAGCCAACGACTAATACACGTTGCTGGGTAGCCTATTCCCATAACAATGGTGAAGTCTACATATTCAAAGTTGTAGCACAAAGCCTAAGGGAGTTCATTCCTTTAGCACAACGTCACATGCGGAACGGATTAAGATAATCTGCATGTAAGCCCGACTCAAACGGTAGTCGGTAAGGGCACATCAAATCCGTTAAAGGCTGAGGATTTGCCAAAAATCCTAAGTCAACGTCTCATACACGTTGCTGTTTAGTCTTTTCACAGGAGAAAGACGAGGTCTACGTATTCAATATCGTAGCACTAAAAGAGTTAACTCTTTTAGCTTAACGTCGCGTGCGGAACGGATTTAGACAATCCGCATGCTAGCCCGACTCAAACGGTAGTCGGTAAAGGCTAATCAAATCTGTTAGAGGCTGGGGGTTGGCCAAAAATCCTAAAGCCAACACCTCACACGTGTCGCCGGGTAGCCTATTCCCGTAACAATAGCGAAGTCTATGTATTCGACATCATAGCACAAAGTCTCAGAGAATTCAATCTCTGAGCATAACGTTACATGCGAACGGATTTAAACAATTCGCATGCTAGCCCGACTCAAACGGTAGTCGGTAAAGGCTCATCAAACCCGTTGATGGCTGAGGGTTTGCCAAAAATCCTATGAGTATTATGGTTAACATTTCAAACGGAATGACGAATCATAATAAAAATAAAAAAGATGAAAACCAGTGTCACTGAGAGAGTCAAAAGTCAAAGTACACAGCAAACAAAATCATACATCAAGCCCGTGGCTAAAAATCTGCTGGCTGAGCTTAGATAGTTTATCATCATAAGCTTGACTAAGCTCAGCTCTAATGGACTCCTCGGTAGCGTCAGAGGTCTTCGCAGCAATCTCCTCTGTCTCAACCAGCTCCTGCTTTAAGGATGGCAGCTCGTCAGATAAAGCAGTGCAGGTCTGCTGATCCTGTCCTCTCGTCATCTGGAGAATACCCAAGGTCTCCTCTTTCTCGCGGAGTTCTCTTCTGAGCCGGTCTATCTGGGTCTCACAAGAGGTGATGGAAGAGTCAAGCTCGGCAAGGGAAGATAATCTGGTAGCAAGGCCGGTCTCAACTCGAGCTACTCGATCTCTCCGCACCTGAACCTCAAAGCTAGCAAGAATCTGAGTCTCGCGCAGTGACTGTAAACGGGTCTCTAGCTCAGCAGCGATAAATGAAGAGGCACCGGTATCTCGAAGCTCACAAAACATCTGGAGCTCATGCTCTAAGCAGTCAAGATCGTCAACTATAGCCTTCACCAAGTCTGGATATCCTGCTTCCCTTATCAAGTTGATTCTGGAATTAAGGAGAGGTTTAAACTGGTGAAGTGAAAGTCCGCCGTGGAAGAGCTTGCCGATCATAGCATTCACGAAGGAGAAGAAGGAGCGAACTTCTATGCAGATGACGATCTTGTCAGGATCGTCGTCAGATAACAACTCCTTCACTAAGACGTGAAGACGAGAAGAACGCCCTACACAAAAAAGGGAGAAGTCCGTCAAAAGTCTTAATAAGAAAAAGGAATGGCACTCTTCAATGAGTTGACTTATACCTTCTTCCCCTTGAGCCGCTGGGGGTAGTGGAGGTGTAACGGCTGTAGGTGCATCAACTGGTGTAGTTGGTCTCACAGCCGGCTCAACAGGGTCTTTCTCAACAAAAGCTCCTGCCAGATTCAAAACAGAATTCGCAGAGGCGTTACATTATAGTTGCATTAGTCAAGATTGGCTAGTCCTATAATCAACTCAGAAAGAGGCACATACCTTCAAAGGAACCATCCTCGGGATTTTTAGCGAAGGTGGGCTCAGAAAACATATCCCCAGGTAACTGGTCATCGATCTGAGGAGAGCTATATATATAGTGCATCATAGGAGTGTCCGCAAACAAGCTTCCCTCGTCAAAATCATCAATGGAGAAATCTGACATAAAAGAATATCAGTGCCAAAGAAGAATGAAGAGACTACAACTAATGGAAATGAGTTACCTCTCACGGGTGCATCAGCCTCTTCATTTCCAGGATTCGCCTCCTGCAAATTATCTGAAGGAGCAAGAAGTAGAGGACAGTTAGAGGATACACAAATTCATTTGTGTATTATCTAAAGAAATACAGTGTCAGTGTTAGATGTACCTGGATTCACGGAATCGGGTCCTACATTGATCTCCTCTCTAATGTTAGCAACTCCTGTAGGCCTCTCTACATGAGGTAGTGGGTCAGACTCATCGGGAGATACGGGAATGGGATCGGGACTCATCTCATTCTCTCCACGCACTCCTATATAGAGATAGAAGAGCATGAGTCAATATTCCGAATAACCAAGAGAATGGTTCACAGGATGGATATTACCTCCGTCACTGGCAGGATCGTCACCAGCCAGATCCATGTCAGATGCTCGTGAAGCTACACGAGGTTTGCGGGCCAATCTCTTCTGCCTAGCAATGGGGATCGAAGGTCTAGCCTGGGGAGGAGGACGGAACTCTTCATCCTGATCAACTGTGGTCCCTGAAACGTCAAACCATAGTCAGTTTCAATACTTCTGGAAGATAGAAGTAAAAGATGAATTGCAAACCTCGCTCGGAAAAGTCATCGTAATCTTCGGGATCCCCGCCTGAAGCCTCGTCTGTGGAATGGAATGTCCTCTGGCCCCCTTCATCAATCCGGCGAGTCTTGTTCCGCGTCCTCTGTGCCCGAGCGTTCTCCCGAATCCTAAGGGAATCAATCTGAGAAGCCTCCTCAGCCTCTATCTCTGCAATCGGCTTCACGGGGACAGTCTTGTTAGCTGTTAGTAACCACTTGCAGCTCAAGAAAGTGAGGTTCAACTGCCGATCAATACTCGGAAGACTGAACTTAGCACCAGTACAGCCAGTCACGGTCCACAACCATGCACGGAGACCGTCTACCAAACCACTATGGGTCCGAAACTGCTGACGAGGATTCCCGATGTAGAGCTGATCATAGCCAAACTGGCGAGCGAATCGGTAGGGTAGATATGGCTCTATGAAACACTGATCCCTTACCCGAAAAGTCAGATAGCCAGGCCTAATATTCACCAGCCAATTGAAGCAGCCAATGTCTAAGTGAGTCCGATACTCTCTCGGCCTCTCATCATCTATCAAGCACTCACCGTATCGGCCGGAGAACTGCGGAAAACAAGTGGAGAATGCCCAACACTTGTGGACCTGCAACTGCTGTCTGACATCAGAAAATCCGCGGCCCTCCCACCTGCCATTCTCAAGCAACTGTAGCAGGGGAACAGAGTGGTCTGTGGCGTTCGGCACCGACATCATATCCGAGCGGTGGAGGACGAACCAGGCCATCAGATAAGCGTACGGAAGCTCCACCTTAAGAGTGGGAATCTGACCTGGCAAATCGGTCTCCTTCCGTGTGAAGGCACTGGAAAGCTGTCGAAGTCCTCGGTGAATATTAGCCATCATCACCGGAAGAAGTGAGAGTTCTTTCTTGTAAGCAAGCTGAACTGCTGGATAGAGTACCTCCAAGGGCAAGGCGTCGCCAGACTGATATGGAACCACGCACTTCTTCAACCAAATAGCGAGATAACCGGCAAGAAGAGTCATTGGTCGAATCGGTGCGGTCGCATGCCATAAGAAGGATCTGAACCTGGTACCTGCGGGAAAACCACCCTCAAGGCTGCTAGTGGTATAAGAATGGGCATCAATCTTCTTCAACAAACTGTTCACTTCTGAGGGAGTAAGTGGGGCCAACTCACAAATAACCTCGCCAGAACTGCTCTCCAGGTTCCTGAACAAATAGTTCGCAAACTGCTTCAGACTCACAGACGCCTTGGTCCTCTTGGCTAAAGGCTCAGATTGTGCCAAAGCAATGTGATAATGACAAGTGAGATCCCATAGAGTCTCATAGCGATCAGGCATGTGATCCTTCAACCGGTCCAATTCATGATTAGAGGGAAAGTACTCCTGGTATAGCATCTGTCCCATGGGCAAGCCAGAAATCCTGTGCATCTCGTGAAGAGCCAAACCCAACTCCCCCTGCCGGGTCAAAAAAGTGTTCGAGTCTGGATTATATAGCTCGAACAAAGCACAGAAATGTCTCAAACTGACAGGCAAGCCATACATGGTGGCACAAACGGCTGCATACAAACCGCAAGCGTGCAACTCCTCGCCCCATCGGCTCAAGACGTATGTCGTCATGCGACTCCACCAAGACTTGTCCAAAGAGTGGACCCAACCATAAATCCTGTGACGAGTCGCAGGCATCTCCCGTCCTAGGGCAGCAAGGCGATTCCTCAAGGTCGAAGCAGTGGCGAGAAACTCGTTACGTGGTGGTGCATCTAGTCCCAACACTCCAGGATGCAATCCAGTGATATGACTCCTGCTCGAGCCAGGAACTGCCTGATGAGTGACGTAGCCGCAATGAACACTCTCATGATCCTCCGTCAAGCGCCACGACATCTCCCATGTCACAGCCTGACGCCTGAGCTCAGTCAATGAGCGATGCCGAGGAATCTCCGGCAAGTATATGAAGCCACTGCCGGTCTTATGAAGCCACTGCTCAGCGTCAACAAATACGGCTTCAGGGTCGTCGACAGAATCACCAAATAGGAAGTCACTCTTCCGAAGAGGCTGAGTAGAGCTGGCGTCCTTCACAAAAGGCGCATCCGTAATCAGCTGGCGAATAGCTCGATGCCCACCTTCCCTCACCACTTGGGCAACCTCGGTCGATGTGCCCGAAGCAAACTGAGGAGTAGCTGGAATAGGGGAAGGATCGTCGGAGGCCGAGTAATACTCGCCACGACGCCCATATACTGCGTGGGATGAGAACGAGCCAGAAGGGTATCCCACTGTAAAATAAACAGTTAAAACACTGGTTAGTCTCAATTATGAAAAGAAATTGAACTCATCTTACAAATAGTGAAGATAGAGTCATTGCCTTATAAAGGGTGAGACGATTTGGCCACATTGTGCAATCACAACACAGGGTATGTCGACAACATATCCCTGCCTTATAAAGAACAATGTAGCGTCAAATCGCCCCCTTTAATTTTGAGATATGGTTTTGACCAAGCAAAACATATCTTTGAAGCGTCGATCCTCACCAAGGAGAATCAAGGCTCTTCCCGATTGCCTCGCCAAGGAGAACAACGTGGGGTAAAATGGGCCAATTTGCAAATTTTCAAGAAAAGAGGGGTTAATTTACAAAATTCCCAAATATGACAAAAGCGTCGATTCTCACCAAGGAGAATCAAGGCTCTTCCCGATTGCCTCGTCAAGGAGAACAACGTGGGGTAAAAAGGGACCAATTTGTAAATTTACAAGAAAATAGAGACTAATTTGTAAATTTCCAAATACTGCCAAAAATAGCTCACCAGCATAGGAGGGAGGCACGCCATCAGCCGACATAGCAGGGGAACGACCTCTCGAAGAACGCGACATGATGAGTTGCAAAATAAATTAAGAGGTCAGATCTAGAAAAAAGATCACTTTTTTATCAAATCTACCCCCCTGAAAGATTAACTCTAGGCATCAAATTACACCCTCAACCCTCACATGTGATCCCACAAATGCATAAATTGAGCGTGAAAAAGATCAAAATTGTGGGGGATTTACCTGAAGAAAGGCTCGAGATCCAACAAAGATGAGACCTTTTAGGAAACTTTCACCACGTGCTCGAGGGGCCTGAGAGGAATTTTAAAAAAATGGTTTTTCGAGGGATTTTTCGGTGCAAGATCCAAAGGAACCCTAGATCTAGGGTAACTACCAAAGTTTCGAGGAGAAAAGACGCTCGAGGGAAAAGAAAATCAAAAATAGGGTTGAGGGGAGGGTCGGCCCTAGAGAGAGGAAGGAAAAAGAGAAAAAGAAAAAAATGGACCCCTTTTTATAAGGTAAACCAAGTTGAACCGGACCGGACCAAGTTGAACCGAACCGGACCAGTCCAAATCAGTTCAAAAGGGATTGAATTGAGCGTTGAAACGACTTCAAATCAACGGGGGATCTTATCCTTGGTTTATTCCTGTCTCTCCCACACATTCGGAAGGAGCGGAAGAATTTTCTTGAGCCGAATTACTGCCTTTTTTGGCTCATTTTCAAACCGGTTCAGCTTATTTTGAGCGCGGAAATACTCCAATAAGGTATACGAGTATAAACTATTCCCTATTTTTATTGAGAAGTTCCTGAAGAATATTTTTCTAAAAATATTCTTAAGGATAACTCAATAACACGACGCCGGACAACGCGTCGCAAAGGAAGACTCAACGCCAACAATCGAGGGTTAGTTGTACGTCGAACAAATGAGCACAAGCTAAAAGATTAGAAAATCAGGAATCGACTTCAAGTTCAAATTCCGACGACGGTCAGACAATAAATGCAGTATCGGAGTCCTTACAAGCATTCGACAAAGCACCGAATAGCCTGAAGGAGTGAAGGAATACAGAACAAAAGTCGTTCCAGGTCCCGTTACACCGACAAAGGGTAGGGGCAATCATATCCAAAGTATTCCAGACTCTTCTATAAAAGAATGAGGCTGGAACACTTTGGAGGGGGTATCTGTAGGCGTATAAAATTGCCTATAGGTCCCTTAACATGGCTCGGCACGATGATTCGACAAATCAACAGACGTTCGAGCGACGAGGCGATGAGGCACATGAGCAACGGAATACGTTCGCGTGCGGAACCAATCCAACGGTTCAGAAGGTTAACGAGTCGTCCAACAACAAAACGGACTTGAACTCAAACACC
>BQKN01049974.1:0-10150 GCA_022839385.1 Asparagus kiusianus | reverse complement strand
AACTGGAGATAGAATATAAAATTCTTCCTCTTCAGCTTTGGGAGATAGAATATAAAATTCTTCCTCTCCCGCATCGGGTTCGTCTTTGCCCCAAGAAAAGACACCACCTTTTCAATCCTCAAAATGTGCCTCACCGGTACGGGGAATTTTATCCCGAATCCTAAGCAGGGATAAGTCTGCGCCTAACACGCGTCGCCGGTTTAGTCTTTCACCGATTGAAGAAGACACCAGAGTCCGATTCTGGGGAATTTCATCCTGAAGCCTAAGAAGGGATGAGTCAGCGCCTAACACGCGTTGTCGGTTAGTCCTTGACCGTTAAAAAGGACAAGCCCACATATTCCACATTGTGGCAGGTCGTTATTAATAACGCCATAATCCGTGCTTCACACGTACGGGGTATTTTATCCTGAAACCTAAGCAAGGGTAAGTCCACGCCTAACACGCGTTGCCGGTTAGTTCTTGACCGTTAAAAAGAACATCCGTCCGCATATTCAACATTGTGGCAGGTTGTTATTAATAACACCGAAATCCATACCTTACACGCATGGGGAATTTCATCCTGAATCCTAAGAAAGGATAAGTCAACGCCTAACACGCGTTGCCGGTTTAGTCTTTTTCCGATTGAAAAAGACACCAGAGTTCAATTCTGGGGTATGTTATCCCGAAGCCTAAGTAGGGATAAGTCAGCGCCTCACACGCGTCGCCGGGTAGCCTATTCCCGTAACAATGGCGAAGTCTATGTATTCGACATCATAGCACAAAGTCTCAGAGAATTCAATCTCTGAGCACAACGTTACATGCGAACGGATTTAAACAATCCGCATGCTAGCCCGACTCAAACGGTAGTCGGTAAAGGCTAATCAAATCCGTTTAAGGCTGGGGGTTAGCCAAAAACCCTAAAGTCAGCGCCTCACACGTGTCGCCGGGTAGCCTATTCCCGTAACAAGTGATAAAGTCTATGTATTCAACATCATAGCACAAAGTCTAAAGGAGTTCATTCCTTTAGCACAACGTCACATGCGGAACGGATTTAAACAATCCGCATGTAAGCCCGATTCAAACGGTAATCGGTAAGAGCACGTCAAATCCGTTGAAGGCTGAGGATTTGCCAAAAATCCTAAGTCAACGTCTCATACACGTTGCTGTTTAGTCTTTTCACAGGAGAAAGACGAAGTCTACGTATTCAATATCGTAGCACTAAAAGGGTTAACTCTTTTAGCTTAACGTCACATGCGGAACGGACTTAAACAATCCGCATGCTAGCCCGACTCAAACGGTAGTCGGTAAAGGCTCATCAAATCCGTTGATGGCTGAGAATTTGCTAAAAATTCTATAAGTACGAGTCATTGACGCATCAATTCTATGGATTGGTCTCGTGACTCGAGCATCCGCCACGCTCTAATACCTTAAGAGCTTAAACTGTGTATACTCCAGCAGACGTACGAGTATAAACTGTGTCAAACGTCGAACAGCGCATCACAATGAAGCCTGGACGCCGGACAACGCGTCGAAATGAAGTTTAAACGCCGGACAACGCGTCGAAATGAAGTTTAAACGCCGGACAACGCGTCGCAATGAAGCTCAAACGCCGGACGACGCCGTCAATCGATGATCAGTTCTATGTTGAAGCAACCAACTCGAGCTAAAAGTCAAGAAATCAAGAACCCGTTTCAAGTTCAAAATTCCAACAACGGTCAGACAATAAATGCAGCACCGGAATCCTCACAGGCGTTCTACAAAGCACTGAATGATCTGAAGGAATTGAAGGAATCCAGAACAGAAGCCATTCTAAAGTCCCGCTACACCGACTGAAGGTTGGGACAATCACATCCAAAGTATTCCAGACTCTTCTATAAAAGAACGAGACTGAAATACTTTGGAGGGGGTATCTGTAGGCGTATAAAATTGCCTATAGGTCCCACAATACAGCTCGACGACGCCGATTCAACAAACGAACTATCGGGCGATGTATCCTTTCCAGACCGTTAGCTCCGCAACGCCGAAGCCAAGCGACACGCGACGAAACGGGATAACAAGGCGACGAAGCCAACAAATTGCACCCAAGCAGTGGAATGCATCCACTCGCACGCGGATTCGAACCAACGTTTCGGGGAATCACCGAGTCATCTAAACAAGAGCGAACTCGGTGATATAACGATCGAATCAAGATCAATTCCGGACTCGAACTCGAAAGTGGGTTTACTGCCAAATCAGGAATCGGATCAAAACGAATCGAATTCGAACAAGTCAACCACACAACCGAATCGAAGTCCAAATCAACAACGAACCGGAACCGGAAACACCGGAAAACCCGAAAAACGACGAAACGAACCAACACCCGGGAACTCGGCCGAAACCGAGCCGACCCGGGGTGGCTCGGCCCAAGCCGAGCCACCCCAGGGTGGCTCGGTGGCCGAGCCACCCCTAGGTGGCTCGGCCATGGCCGAGCCACCTAGGGGTGGCTAGGCTCAGAACTGTGCGTATGCACAGTTCTGAGTGCCTATAAATAGGCCAGGTGTTGTTCATTCTGAGGAGGTTGGATTTTGGAGGAGGCGAAGCCCTGCTGGATTGAAGACTCAGATCTAAACAAGATTCAAACATCGAAGGTTTAGGAGACTTGGACTTCCAGATCCGGTGCTCAGCGATCGTCAACGCCAAATAAGGCAGGAGTTCGAGAGGATCGGATCTTCAGATCTACACGATCACACTCCGGATCTAAGCTTGGTTCTTAGATCCCGAGTTTGAGCGGTTGTTTCCTTGGTGAAACAATCCCTCCCGGCTATTATCTCCCTTTGCGGAATAATACCCGTCATATCGTGTAAATCCGACCGGATCGAGATCACGCGGTGGTCCACGGCAAATAACCCCGGCGCAGGCAAAGAACCCACACAAAGCGAGTGACCGCAAAACAGGAGCTCGCGATTCGTTCGACAAACAAGGATAAAAGTTGTAATCTTTTTCATTTCATTTTGACTTTTCATTATAACCGGATCTTATAAAAAGACCGGATTTCTGTAATCGATAAACTATTACGAAAGTGTACAATGGAATCAATGAAGAAGAACACGATTTTTTCCGCGAACAACGGGAAACTATGAAGATCTCTCAAAGAGGGTGGATGAGCAGGCGGCCATGCTCAAATCACAGTAAGAGACCCTCAATGAACTCTGGATCCTGATGACTCAATATGTCGCAGACAGGGCCAAATCTTAGAAGACAAATTCGTCGCCAAGGCAAGATTCTTCCCGAAGAGGAAGAACGTCTTCATCTCGACCTTACACAAGCAAAGGGGAGGGGAAAATGGTTGATGGAGCGGCTTCTGACCAAGAAGCCCATAACCTGCGCTACTGCAAAGGGGACTATTGGCGACGGACAAATCCGTCGCCAAAAGTCCAAAATCCGTCGCTACAAGTTTTAGCGACGGAAAAAAAGAAATTCCATCGCTAAAAATCCGTCACTATTATCAGGATAGGTAAATCTACCTTTAGCGACGGCAAATCTGTCGCTAAATATCAGCGACGGTTATATAGCGACGGAAAATCTATCGTTTTTGTATAATTTTTTGACGATGGTATTTTCCGTCGCTATATACTTTACCGTCGCTATACTTTTTGGCGACGGAAAATCCGTCGCCAAATGCTATTCTTTTTAGCGACGAAAGTTTCCGTCGCTATATATTTTTCCGTCGCCAATATGTATAGTGACGGAAAATCCGTCGCTGAAATCTGTATTAGTGCATGTCTGACGTGTCAGTTTTCCGTCGCTAAAAGATCTTTTAGCGACGGAATATCCGTCGCTAAAAGTCATCTGAAATTTTTTAAATTTTTTTTTGAAAATTAGAAATTCCTGTACAATATATTTCACAACAATAACATGTACAATAAATTTACACAACACAAGCACATATAACACATATTTCACGCATATATAACAATTATTTCACTAAAAACATAATAAATATCCCAACATTATAAATGTTATTTATACAGCACACCGATTGTTTCAATGTTAAAACAAATAAACTCAGTCCCGATCATCATCATCCTCATCACCAACTCCACCTTGTCGAGAAGTCCCAGCCTAAAAATATAAATAAAACGTTATAGAGCAATACGTACATCATCAAAAACTGAATTTTACAGTAAAGTAACAAATTATAAAACAACAAGGCATGACATGCAAGTATAGCAATAATAGAGTATCATGGCATATTCTTACATGTTATATGATTCAAAGAGAGTATCATGGCATATTTTTATGTATTATACGCAAGAACGCACATGTTTTTAACAACGCACGCACACACTCTAACCTCACCCGCACACACGCACGCACCCGTACCTATCTCCACCAACACGCACACACGCACGCACGAGTACCCAGCTCAACCCAATCCCCACACTTCCCCCTCCCCCACCACGACCAAACCCAACATCAAGCACGCACATAACGACCACGACAATACAACACATGCAACACCACAACACAACAATAACAACACCACCACCACCACAATAACAATCCCCCAACCCCACCCACCAACCAACCAAACTCCTACCCCCCACCCCCTCCCCCTCCATCATCATCACCACCACCACCACCACCATGACGAAAACACCCACCAACCAACAACATAACCAACGACCCTACGCACGAACGCCCCACAACAAAACAAAATAACAACCAACTAACCAACTCACTAACCAATACAACCATCGCTACGCACGCACGCACCATCAACACCACCATCACATAAAAACATTAAGTATATAATTTTAGTTGTGTTTCAGAGAGAGATATTGTTTGTGTGTAACAGTTTGTGTGATATCATTTAGTCACATGGCATACTCATAACTAAGTAAGAATTTTATATTTAATTCATTTAATTAAAAAAGAAATATATATATTACCTGATCCGCCAAAAACCGTCTCCTATATGCCTCCAGAGAATCAGAAGGCAGAGTCGATATGAACTGGGCGAATTCTAGCTCCCTCTGCTCCCGGCGCCTCCGTTCTTCCTCCGCCATCTGGAGTAGCTCCGACTCCTGACACGACCGCCAATCTTCCATCGCTTTCATCCGCTGCTCCATAGTTGGGTCTTGAGAAGAACTGCATCCTGGTGGAGCTGCAGACTCGTAGGTGCTACTGGACTCGTATGGCCGATGCTCGGATCCTCTCCACTTGTATCTGTTCTTCCTACTCGGTGCAATGACCGTCTCGATGATGCTATCCTCCTCCTCTCTACTTAATCAGGTCGGAGTGTTAGAATCGACCTGAGTCTGTGATAATTGCTCCTGCACCTTAGCATGTAATTTCTCCTGCGATCAACCAAAACAACCATGTAGGCGTCAAAAAATGCTGAAAGATATCCAAACACAGCTCAAAAGGAAGTCATCCAAAAAATCAGAAAAGAACACAAGTATAGACTGTCTCACACGCGAGACAGTCTTTGCTGTCTCGCACGCGAGACAGTCTTTGCTGTCTCACCGTGCGAGACAGTCTTTACTGTCTCGCCGTGTGAGACAGTGTTTACTGTCTCGCACGCGAGACAGTTATCAAAAGTTCGGAAACTGCTCTAATAACCGCCGACACGTAGCCACCAACTGTTCAAGAACGTGGGGAACGTCGTGGGCGAGAATCACGTTGATAACTACCAGAATAACGGAGTTTTAAAACGTGGGAAGGTAGTTACAAGAAACTGTCAGGCAGTTGAGGAGTTCCGAGATAGTGTTTTACTGTCTCGCAGGGCGAGACAGCAAATTTACTGTCTCGCTAGGCGAGACAGCAAACACTGTCTCGGCCAGCGAGACAGTAAACACTGTCTCGGAAGCAGTTTTTTGTCTCGGGGCTATAAATACCCCCTGAGATCGATTCTTTGGAGGAGAGGATCCAAGGCTGACCATCGAGCACTTGTTAGAGCATTCCAGAGCAGAGAGAGCAGAGATTTCAGTTCCTGGAGTGATTCCTTGACATTCGAGCTTAGACTTGATTTCAAGAAGAACGACTATCTTACTTCGATAAGATATCGTTTCCAATTCTCACTTTGATAACGAAGGAAGAATCATAAACCCCCCTCACGATCTGTGATTCGGTGGTCCACGAACCAAAGCGTTCCCGACACAGGCAAAGTCCCACAAAAGCAATAGTTGATAGACGGCTATTGTGTTATTTTCTCAGAAGTTGTAATCTTTGTTTTGTTGTGTAAAAGAAGTCTTATAAAAAGACCGTCTCTTTAAATTTATTATAATCAAAAGAAGATATAATGAATTCGACAACAAACTCAACTTTTGCTGAAAACAAACCAAGTCAATTCTAACACATTTAAAATGCATTGTTATAAAAATTAAATATACAAATTAACTGCTATTTACAGCCAGATCCCGGTTCTGCGCTTTCTTCACTTCATCGGCGTAATTTGGACTCCAACCAGTCAGAATACGATCTGCAAAATGCCCGAGTTCTCCCCTTTCCTATTTTATTCACATATATTATTAACTCATAACACATAAATTATACTCAAATTGATAACCTAAGAGCTAATATATTATATACCTCAAGCGCCAATTGATGATAATGCTGGCTGAAGGACCTGGAGCCCCCGTGATGCTCGTAACTGTGGGGCGCATTGCGGTTCCTCCTTGCTGTTTCAGCTTGATCCTGCAAAACAATGTTAAACAGATATAATATAGAATTTCAAACAATAAACGAAAATATATACTTCAATAATACCTAAATTTCGGCCGTGTCCCAATAATGGCAAAGTGCAAAAAAATCTACTCCATCTACACGCTCGTCAAGATGCCAGTAACGCTCCCAATCTTCTGTTCTTTGAATAAAATATTTTTTCTTCAGCTCAAACCGCCACCTTTTGAACGATAGATTGATTTGCGTGAAGCAGTAAGTCCAGGCACAAGCGTAATCGTCAAGAAAGAAAAATCGCTTCAGCATACAATAAAAAAAGAGATACAAATCAGTGTGTTAAACAAAATAATAAAATGACTAATAATTATGAGAATTAAAATAAATGACTCACACATATATATCTCCAACAAGCCATCAGCGCATCAATCCGCTACGACTTCCACGTCAAAAATATGTTGAAGAAATCATGTCTCCTGGCTAAAGCGGCGAGGAAATTGTTGAAAGAGTTAGCAAATGGCCCGATAGGCACGCCGTTCTCCCATCGGATCACGGCACTCCGATGAATATCTAGGATGAGGTTTTGTGGCTTGGTACCACCGCGACCACGCCTAGTAGGTCGCTCGGTACCTACGAAAAAATAAAATTTAGGCGAAATATAAATCAATCAATATCGATAATACAAATTAAAATATTAACAGATAAACTATAAAAATCTATACACACCTTTCAATTCGAGGCATCTACGCCTTGCTTGTTCATACCTATGCTGTGCGATAGGTCGCAAATCGTGATAAGCATCCCAATCCCCCTTCACCTTGGCCGGGTCGTGGGCTCGCTGATCCGGAATAGAATCCGGCGGTAGTGGCGCATCTTCTACAGCTACGCTATATGGCTCATATCGGCGCTCCTCCAATACATCTGCATGCGGAGGAGGCGACGGCGGCATCTCTGCATGCTGGGTAGGATCAACGAGTGTCTCCGCATCAGGTGGAGCATCTCCTCGTCCTGTGTCCTGTGGCGACGAGTCATGTGTAGCAGCGATGCGGCCTGCGTAGGAAATGTTAAAAAATAATGTTAGGCTCGTATTAATAGTTTATAGAAATGTACAGATATAATAAATAAATAAAAATACCTGACGTAGAGCCATGTGCGTCGCCTCCAGAATGTCTACCAAAAAGTCTCTCAAGCGCTCTCTTACGTAATCCTTTTGTCATCTACACTTTGAAAACATAATGAGTACCCAACAAAACTATAATACATGATAAAAACTGATACATGATAACCAGTCAAACAGATAATATAAAGGTAATACTATAATACATGACACAAACTGATACATGATAACCAGTTAAAAAGATAATATAAAGGCAATACTATAATACATAACACAAACTGATACATGTTAACCAGTCAAACAGATACATGAATGTTCTTTTTAAATCATAACCAAGCATTATATTATTATGATGATGTTGAGGCTCTACTCTGCGACCGTGTGCGGTTAGCCTGCGACCGTGTGCGTGCCGACAAACGGACTGTCCTTATAGTTTTATCGACTCTACCGTGGACTCGTTTTTTGACTTTACGCCTTGGCTCACGTATAATCGCAGGTACATCAGGTTGCGCCAGTGCAATTTCATCCACCAGATTATTTTGTGTCAAGGAAAACTCAGCAACTGTTTCGTCGGCCAAGATAACATCTTCGTGATCTTCGTTTATTGGATGATATCGGAGAACCTTCACAGGGATTCTGCTCTGTTTATTAGATAATATGCCTTCAGATGTGCCCGTATGTTCTTTCCAGCGTGATACATGACACGTCGGACATTCCTCTAGACCTTCATTACCCTTATTGTACAAGATGCAGTCATTAGGACAGGCGTCTATCTTTTTGTAATCAAGACCCAGGGTATCAACAATCTTGTGAGCTTCATAATAAGTTGCGGGGATGCTCTTCTCGCCGCCTGGAATGACTTTCCTGAGCAAGTCTAATAACATCTTGAAATGTGTAACAGCCATCCCACTGAGTGTTTGGATATGAAGAAGCCTTAGCATAAAAGAAAGCCTTGTGAACTCGGTGCAACCCTCGTATAACGGTGACTCGTTTTCTTCAACAAGTCTCATCAATCGGGCTACATCTTGAAACATATCAGTAGTGTTAACATCACCCGAAGACGGCACGGTAAGAATATCTTCCAACATATCAGTTGTGTCAATTGTCGGATTGTCGACATCTCTAATTGCATCACCGGGACGCCTTCACCGTGATGACTCCAAAATACATAAGAGCTATCAAATCCATTGATTGACAGATGGAAACTTACGTCACTCCTAGTGAGCATTTTATCATTCTTACAATTCTTGCAAGGACAAAAAATCAACCCGCTGAGTGACCGTAGAGGGTTGGTGTCAGAGTAGGCTAAGAAAGCTTCTATCACATCCTTGTATCGAGTGTCTAGATGCTTTCGATCACGTGGTATGCCCATGAACGATTTGTCAGGAATTGTCCGCATCTAGAATTTAAAAATTAATGGAAGTGAGCATATCCCTATATATATCATTTTAAGTTATAGAACAAATGTGTGTGATCGGCTGTCAGAGGAAGGCTTCTATCCCATTAGGTATGTAAACGTAGTGTGTATATGTATTTACGTGTGTTCAAGTGTACTTTTATTTCGTTAAAATTTCGGCAGCACCTACCCGCTGTTCTCCGAGTACACTATAGTACACGGAGAACAACGAGTAAGCGCCGCCGAAACTCTGACGAAAAGAAAGTACACAAGAACACACATAAATACATATGCACGCCATGTTTACATACCTAACCCGTCCAAACTAGACAGATCCAATAAATATTTATATATAAGCCCTCCGTCACATACGAGTACGAAAAGGTTATCGGACCGAACACGATGGTATCGTATCCGCCAACAATCCTGTACGCGTATGTGACAAGTAAATAAAGAGATTATATATAGTATTTATTGGACGGGGTATTCTACGGCTCGAAAATATGAGTGTACAGTGTGTGCAATTTCTATGTAATTAGCGATATAATAGTTACGATAACCCCACACAATCACCTCACCCTCATTGTAACCATCACCCTAACCCTAACCCTAAACCTCACCTTCACCATCCCCTAACCCTAAACCTAAACCTAACCCTCAACCTCAACCTTAAACTCACCCCCACCCCCACCCTAACCCTAACCCTAACCCTCAGCATCACCCCCACCCTCACCCCTACACTAACCCTAACCCTAACCCTCAACCTCACCATCACCCCCACACTCACCCTCACATAACCCTAACCCTCACCCTCACCTTCACCCCCTAACCCTAACCTTAACCCTCACCCTCATCTAACCTTAACCCTAACCCTCAACCTCAACCTAAAACTCACCCCCACCCCCACCCAAACCCTCATCCTCACCCCCTAACCTTAACCCTAACCTTAACCCTCACACTCATCTAACCCTAACCCTAACCCTAAACCTCAACCTCAA
>BQKN01049971.1:1630-15440 GCA_022839385.1 Asparagus kiusianus | reverse complement strand
CGCTTCCTAGACTTGCTTTTTGAGGGCTCGTCTTCTTTGGAAGAAGGCACATTCAACTGGCTTCTTATGATCAGGTTGGGCTACCTGGTCTTCCGCTTGCGGGAGAAGTGCTTTATTGAACCTTACGTGCCTTCTCGGTTCGCTAGGCAATTCGGATATGACCAGCTTTACGTTGGCAATCCCAACCCGGTATTGGCTCATATTGGGAATTTATATGAAGGAGCTCGCGCATGGTACTTCTTTTCAGCGGGAGGAACTCACACGCACTTCACTTTACCTAACTCGCCGCCTGGCTGCTCCACTATTGCCGATTTCCACAGCTGGTATGAAGAAGTTTCTCAAGTCACGGGGTATGATATTTACACCTCTTGCATAAGTGAGATTCGGGAATTGTATCGTTCGAGGAGTCATTCTTCCAGCACTCGTTTGCCGGGGGTAGAAGAATATCTATCCTGCGAACAAGAAGCATCTGGGGCTATCGAAGCTCCTAGGAATTTATCCGCCATCGAGCCTCCCAAGGAAGAAACTCCTATGGAGATCGAAGAGGAAACACCGATTGCTGACTCTCCCGAAGAAAAGCCAATTCCAGAATCGCCTGCTCTTGAACCTCGTCTTCTGAGATCGGGTAAGAAGGCACTTTCTGCTGCTGAACAAGGCGAGTATGACAGGAGAGTGCGTAAACGACTGCCTGTCGTGGCCAAAAATTCAAAGAAGACCAAATTGATGGGAGACACGATACGATCAGCACATGCTGCGTCTCCTGAAAATAGAGGGGATATTACGCTTCCCATCGCTCCTCCAAGTCTTGAAGCAACAATCGGTGAGCAGGAAGAGGATATCTTAGGCTCCACGTCAGAGATGATCAAAAAATTCTTATCTGAAGCCCCGCACACCTCTACTCGCACTGATTATGCGGACTGCTTCGTTTATCCGACCGCTCCACCCCCAAGTTCTGAGACACTGAGGGAGCTCATCGAACAATTGGAACGTTGGATGCAAATGACCATTGACGTTGTCAGTCTCGGGGACGTAAGTTATAAGGTTTTTGAACCTCATTTGCTGGAATGCTTGTCTAAGATCAAGCATCAAGGTGATAAAATATGGACCGAGAACTGTCGTGATAGCCTCATCATCTTGGAATATGAGCTGGAATTCCTCTCCATGCTGCAACGTGACGACATAGGCCCAGAAGTGGATCGGGCTCTTTCTGAGGCCAAGGCTTCGAAGGCACAACAGCAAGAGGTTCTTCAGAAGAGTTTATCCGAAACGGAACCTCGTCTTGCTCACCTGCGTGATGAACATGCCCAAGTACAGAGGGACATGGGCAACCTCGCTGTGGGTCTCCGGGATACTGCAGCAGAACTTGCTCGAGCTGGTGTTGAAGTCCCTCAGATAAACGCTCAGCTAGCTGATGGTGTGGAGATTCTAAAAGGATTCGCTGGTTATTGCGATGGACTCTTCAAATGCTATTGCGACGAGATTGTCGCTGCCGATAAACTTCGGCGAGAACTTGCAGAAGCAACGCCTAGTGAAGAGGAACTCAAGAGCAAGATAACTGAAGATATCAGAAAGGCTCGCGAGGAAAATATATCAGTGCTGAAATCTAAACTCAAGTCTTTCAGATTGATGAGCCCCGATGTTTAGGGTTTGCGCTATTTTTGGTGGAGGGATAAATTTGTATCATTTTCCTTTCAATTGCTTTCACTCTTGTATTCAGATTAACAATATTGAATGGAAATGATATCATTTTGGTTTTCATTATCTCTTTTGTTGAAATATGATTCAAGACAATGAAAAACGTAGTGTCAACTCAATATAAAAATGAAATTCTCTTTATTATCATTTATAAAACAATTCTAGAAAATTTCAATCATCAGAGGTGTAGTGTTAACTTGACGAAATACAAAATAGAGTTACACTATAAATAGGCAACCCCCAGCCTAATCTAGCTGGGGATTAGGGGGCAACATGATTCACGGGAAATATCTCTTTAGGAATTTCCCATTGATTGGCATCATGAGCCTGTCTCCTTGTTGATTGATGAGGCGATATGCTCCGTTCGAATAAACTGAGTCTATTACGAAGGGCCCTTCCCATTTAGGATTGAACTTCCCTTTGGTTTTGTGTGTCATCACCATGGGTCGTCTGTTGGCCAAGACCAAATCGCCTTTCTTGAAAGTTCGTTCCTTAACCTTTTTATTGTAGGCTTTGGAAATCCGAGCTTGATAGAGTTTGATCTGCTGCTTAGCTTGAAGTCGTTTGTTGTCTAGGGCTTCAAGTTCTTGCAGGCGCCGTTGATGCTTTTCTTCTTCTGTTAGCCCCGTCGTGATAGCGACTCTCAGAGAAGGAATCTGAATTTCTAGTGGTAATACGGCTTCACAGCCATATACCAGCGAGAACGGTGTAGCTCTCGTAGGGGTCCTCACCGTTGTACGGTAAGCCCACAAACATTCGCCGAGTCTTTCATCCCAATCACGTCGACTCTTGGAAACGAATTTCTTGAGAAGTTTCACAATAGTTTTGTTGAAGGCTTCTGCAAGACCATTCGCCGGCGGGTAATATGCCGTAGATGCAACGCTCTGGATCCTGAATTTGTCACAAAACCTCTGGAACCCAAAACTAACGAATTGCGTCCCATTGTCATGAACTATCCTCCTCGAGACTCCAAAAAGGTAGACAACATGGTGTTTGACGAATTTAATTACGTTGGAAGTTTTGACTTCTTTCAACGGGATTGCCTCCGCCCATTTGGAGAAATAATCGGTCATAGCCAGGATGAACCGATGTCCTTTAGAAGTTGGAGGAGAAATTGGACCTACAATATCCATGCCCCACTCTTCAAATGGCCATGACGCAGATGTGGGATGTAAGTTCCTAGGTGCTTGGTGGATGAAATCCCCATGAATTTGGCACGCGTGATAACGTTTAGCGTAGTCAACCGCGTCTGAAAACATCTTCGGCCAATAATAGCCGATTCGCCGGAGGCGATCTCCTAGTTTAGCTCCGGGCTGATGAGCTCCGCACATTCCGTCGTGGGCTTCTTTAAGAGCTTCCCTTGCTTCCTTTCGAGAAAGACATCGAAGCAAAACCCCGTCATGGGATTTACGATACAGAGTCTGAGAGACTGCATCATAATAGAATCGGAGGGCCTTTCGTTTGATGGCGGCCGCTTCCTTAGGGTCATTGGGTAAAATTCCGTATAGGACATAGTCAACATATGGAAATCGCCAATCTCTAGACTCGAATTCTATGGAGGTTGTACAGACCTCCTCCGCCAATGTCTTGTCTGAGCTTTCCTCCTTAGGAATCTTGGAGGAGTATAGTTCACGCCCTGCGACAGGGATCGTCGTTTCGGCACCAGGCGGTAATGCCAGCGAAGTTGCCAATGAAGCCAAAGCATCTGCATAAGCGTTATGGGCTCGTGGAATGTATTCGATAAAGAATCCCTCGAATTTCTTGGCTAGCTTCAGCACTGCGAAGTAGTATGGAATTAAGTCCTCATGACGTACTTCATATTCCCCTCGGACTTGGTTTACAATGAGCTGAGAGTCACCATAAGCCTCAAGATGCCGAATATTGAGTTCTTCGGCGAGTCGCATCCCTAGTAGCAAAGCATTATACTCAGCTACATTGTTGGTGCATGGTTCGATTAGGGAAAATCCTCTTGGGATTATGTGACCGTTAGGAGAGACGAACACTACTCCTACTCCCGCAGTAATCGCTCCATGAGGATTTGCTCTAGATGCGCCGTCAAAGAATAATTTCCACACTTGTGTAGATTCTTGAGCAACACAAGCTTTGGCGACTTCGTCGGGCAATTCTTCATACAATCTAGATGTCCCTGGCACCGGGTGATCGGCTAAGAAATCTGCCAATGCTTGACCCTTGACTGCCTTTTGAGGCATAAATTGCATATCGTATTGCGACAAAAGGATGGCCCATTTTGCAAGCCGACAATTCAGAGACGATGGTTTCGTCATCAGGACTCTCAAAGGATTCACCTTAGAGATGACATGAATTGTCTGTCCAACTAGGTAATGTTGCATCTTTTGAACCGCGAATACCAAAGCGAGACATTCTTTCTCGACCGGGTTGTACCGATGTTCGGCTCCCATCATAGTCCTACTTAAATAGTAGATGGCTTGCTCTTGGCCTTGGTCGTTGTTCTGGGCCAGCAGCGCTCCCAGCGAATGATCCATAGCCCTCACATATAATAGGAATGGTTTTCCTGATATAGGGCCACGAGAACCGGTGGCTGGGTGAGATACTTCTTGATCTCTTCAAATGCTTTTTGACATTCCCCATCCCACACAAAGGATACTCCTTTCTTCATGAGCTTCGAGAAAGGTTGGCAGCGCCCCGAAAGGTTAGATATGAACCTCCGGATGTAGGCTAGTCTACCTTGCAAACCTCGGAGTTCTTTGAGGTTCTTCGGCGGTGGCATGTCTTGGATGGCGCGCACCTTCTCTGGATCCAGAGAAATCCCCTTGGATGTGACAATAAATCCCAGGAATTTTCCACTTGATACTCCGAGAAATGATTTTGTTGGGTTCATCTTCAGCTGATGTGTCCGCATGATATCGAACATTGTCTTCAGATCTGCAAGATGATCACCCTTACATTGGCTTTTCACCGCTATGTCGTCAACGTAGCATTCTATCTTTTTACGCAGATATTCGTGGAAGATAGTGTTCATTGCACGTTGATAGGTTGCGCCTGCATTTTTTAGGCCGAAGGGCATCACTGTGTAGCAATACACCCCCAGCGGTGTTCTGAATGCAGTATGCTTCTCGTCGTCCGGGTACATCTTGATCTGATTGTACCCGGAGAATCCATCCATAAAAGACATTCTTTCATATCCGCAAGTGTTATCGATCATAACATCCGTGATAGGAAGCGGGAATTCGTCTTTTGGACAAGCTGCGTTAAGGTCACGGAAATCAATGCATATACGGACCTTACCGTTTTTCTTGGGAACTGGAACAATGTTAGCTACCCAGTCTGGGTGTTGTTCTTCCCTGACAAAGCCTGAGTTAATGAGCTTCTTCACTTCGGACTCAATTGCTTCCATGATCTCGGGACGAAACCAGTGTTGTTGTTGTTTAACGGGTTTGGCATCCGGATCAATGTTGAGACGATGCGTGGCCACTTTTGGGTCAAGACCAGGCATGTCTTCATAATTCCAAGCGAAGACATCTATATATTCTCGGATGAGGGATATAAGGTCTTCTTTCTCGGATGATGATAAATCTTCGGCTATGAAAATGGGCTTAGGGTCATGTTCGTCTCCCATGTTAACCTGGACCACTTTATCTTCAGTGGGTGGTTCACGTTGTTCGAATCGCATATCCCACAAAATGTTAAGACGTTTGATCCAGGGGTCATTGGTCGATTCCATTAACCCTTCATCATTCCCTGCATCATCATCCGGGTGATCAATTGAAACCATATTCACGGTCAGATTTCTAAAGAGAGGTCCGACACTGACATCAGACTCATGTGCAGATGTTCCGGATGAGCGGTCCTGACGCAGATAACTACTTATTTCATTTTCTGAGACAGCGGGAGGTGTGACAAATCCTAAACCCCTTCTAGTCTTTTGATAGTAATCTGGGGGTTTCCCTTCGGGGGTTAGGGACATTCGGATTGGTGTTCGCCTTCCCTTCCCGAAGTTTAGACCTTGCTTTTCGTTAAAGTCATACCCCATTTGTTTCATTAGTCGAAGGGAGTTAGGTTCGTGATAATAGAATTGAGGAACTCCATCGTCTTCCTCCGAGCTTCCTCGTTTGAGTTGTATCGGTTTGACTTTTCTGAAACAGATCGGCTTCCGCCCTTTCCTTTTGGATGGGACTTTAAAGAAAGCCTTTTGTGCGTCCTCTATTTCTTCGTCTGAAACAAAAGACGACTTGATCGGCAATGTGAATGATGCCTCTGTGCACAGTACGTGCCATGGGTTGGTACCTGCACTAGAATTATTCTCTATTTGTTTATTGTTAAGAGAGACATCAGACAAGTACGCTAAAATGAAATCTTCATTAATGCACCACTCGCCCCCACTCGGTACATCATTATTACCCTCACCCTGACCCATTACATCAAAGTTTAATTCCCAAGGACAATCTTCCTCAGGATCTGGCTCGATGTCAGCTTCATTACCGCTATCTACATCTTCTTTCTCTTGGGATTCTAAATAGAAGACGGAGTCGGTGTGGAAGTTTTCTACTCCTCGGAAGGGGTATTTTTCTGCGATTAAGGTTCGAACTTCACCCTTGTCATTGACGTACTTCATAACCTGGTGCAGGGTGGATGGGACAATGCGGTTTGCATGTATCCATGGTCGTCCTAGCAAAAGATTGTAAGATGTGTCCGCATCTATGATGTAGCATGCTACCTCAGACTTGAGATCTCCGATCTGGCACCTGAGCTTGATCTTTCCCAGGAGTCGGGTACTGTTTGCATTGAACCCGAAGATGGTAGTCTGGGTAGTGTGCAATCGGTGCATAGGAATCCCTAATACCTGCATGACCCTGTAGGGCATGATGCTGAGCGCTGAGCCCGGGTCAACTTGAACACGACTGATTTCCGAAGATCCAATATACCCTGTGCAGTACAGTGGTCGGTCATGTTCGTGTTTGACCTGCATGTCTTCTTGTGTGAATGATATGCATGGTAGACTTCTTGCCGCTTGCAGGCATTGCAGACAGGTTTGATCATCAGACGCCTCGGGAATCAGAGTGACTTGTGTAATAAAGCTCTCCGTATTCTTTAAAGCTTCGATCAGAGCTTCCTTGGTGGTTTTAGATAACTTCAAGAGCTCATATAAGGTAATCCTGGCCGGTATGTTAGCCAATTGTGTCATGACGTTGAATTGAAAGGGAGCACTTGACTCCCCGAGTTCCTGGTGAAGATTTTTGTTGAACCTGAGCTCTTTTTGTTTGCCTTTGTCGACCGGCTTCTTCGGCATAGAACCCCCAGCGTCTTGGGGCTGTTCTTCCACCTCTTGAGCATTCTGGCCGTAATCCCTCAAGTAGGCTTTTCCTGACCGAGTGCTAGGGTTGTCTCCTGGATATGCCGCCAGGACAATCCTCTCCTCTTCTGAATCAGTAAGAGGTTTGAGGTGGTCATCGTTTTCGGTAACGGAGGGGCTAATCATGTTGGAAGATTTAGCCTTGCCTCCCTTCTTTCTGGACGAGGTGCTCGTCCACTGTTGATCTCCAAGCAAGTCAGGATGGACCCACATGATTTCCCCTTTTGGGGTGGTGAGGGGTACCAACCCCCTGTCCTTCTGACTATGCAAGTCAGCATTCTTTAGGTGCATTTCTCCCTTGCGAATGGGTACAACACCGTTCGCGGTTACCACCAGGGGAAAGTCACCAAATTGGACCGCTATCATATTAGTGGATACGGTCTTCTGCTCTGGCTTCAAGGTGAGCACATTAGCGTTTACCAAATTCTGCAAGATGTCTTTGAAGACATAGCACTTTTTGGTAGGGTGCCCCAGAAATCTGTGATAACGACAATAGTTGGGGTCATCTACTTTCCCTGCTTCATCTGGCTTCCTGATTTCAGGCAACTGGAGCTTGTCGTTCTTTCGAAGCAATTGGAATAAGGTATCCACATGCTCTTCTTTGAATGAATATTGTTTGGGCGCTCTTTGCTGATTTGGCGTTTTGCCTTGCTTGTTCGGCGGCGGAACTCGCATGTAGTCGGCTGCCAAAGTCTCCTTTCCCTTAGACCGCTGGGCATTTTGCTGATTGTGTTGCAGTTGCGGTTTGGGTTGTGGCACTTCTTCAGCTTTGACACGCGCCACTATCTCCTCTGCTTGTTCTCCTTGCGAAACTAGTTGTCTCCAGGAGCGACACTCTGCTACTCCCATCTGAGCGAGGAGTTGGGCCTGCAGGTTGTGCCTGCATGTTTCAACCAGAGTTGATTGAGTCATACCTGAGGGGCATCGCAATGCCATGCTGCGGAATCTTTCTACATAGGTCTTGATTGACTCTCCTTTCCTTTGCTTAGTGGCAAGAAGAGTCGGGATGGAGACCTCTGTATCGTCCTCAAAGAATCTGGCCAAGAATAGCCTTTCCAGATCTACCCATTTTTGGATAGATCCAGCAGGCAGCTTCATGAACCATTCGAAAGCGACACCCTTAAGGGTACCGATGAATAACCTGGTCAGGATAGCATCATTCGCTACTACGTCTCTAGTTTGGGATTTGAAGTAGTAGATGTGTTGATTCGGCGACCCTGTGCCATCGAAAGGTTGTAAGGTAGGGGCCTTAAATTTTGGTGGGTAGGGAGCTGTATCCCACTCAGTAGGGTAAGGCCGTACTACTCCCTCTTCGCGAAGCTCGCTTCTGTTAGCGATTGCGTTGAGGCGAGCCTCCAGTTCATCCACCTTGGTGGATTGAGGGTGCAGTTCTTTTTCTATCTCCCTCTCACCTTCGGAAGAAGATCCCAGATTGTGAGTCTCACGATCTGAATGTTCGTGCACTCTTTGTTTTCCTTTCGAAGTTGTCTTCCGGGAAGACTCAGGTTTGTGGCCTTTTTCAGCGAGGAGCTGGGCCAACATATCCTTTAATTGGAGAAGTGTCTCCTGTTGCGCCTGGAGCATAACATGGTGCTCGTTCACCTTTTTGGCTATGTCCTCGGGGCTTTCCGTCATGTAGGCAGAAGCTCCTTGTGCTCCGACAGAGCTTGAAGATTGAGACTCGGCTATTGCCGAGTGTTCATCACTTATTGTAATGCCTTTGGCTAACTTTTGATAGTTAACCGGGCGAATAGCTCCTGTCCGAGTCCGAGTATTCCGATATACTCCTTCGAGTTGGTCACATATTTCCCTAACAGTTGGGGAGTGACTTCTTTGCGACTCGTCGGAATCGGAATGCGAAGCTTTCCCTCGGCCGATCATGTTGATAGTGACCTGAGGGTACTCAGATTTCTTTTTGTATCGGCGTTGTCGTTTGGCAGGCCTAACAACATTTGTTAACCTGTCGAACACAGATTGCCGAGGTGTAGATGTGCAGCAATGGCACTCCGAAAGAACCGCCGAAATAAGCCTCTCACATTAGCATGAATGAGCTGCTTGCATTGTCGGTTTTCCCTTTGACAGCAATTCCCGCAGGTCAGGAACTTGGGAGGAACTTTTCCCCGGGCTTGGAAGTGGAGATGGAACCCCCTGCCCTTGGGTAGTTGAGACTAGTTCTTGTCGAACGTGGATTTTGAAACCACGCTGATCTTTCTGAACTTGGCGGACCTCTTGAAGATCGCGTTCTCGAAGAACAGCACCAGAGTGGCGTTCTTGAAGATTAACGCGAGGGTCGCGTTGGGATTTGTAAACGTTAGGCCGAGGCCTACGTTTAAATGATGAAACAGACCCACGAGGGTCCTGTTTTGTTTGAACACGCCCCTGGGGGTCGCGTTTAGTTGGTGAAACAGACCTGCGAAGGTCATGTTTTGTTTGAACGCGCCCCTGGGGGTTGCGTTTAATTGGTGAAACAGACCCGCGAGGGTCGCGTTTTGATTGAACGCTTCCCTGAGGGTCGCGTTTGACAGCTTCCTTCTGAGGGCTGCGTTTTTAGGAGACAACGCGCCACTCAGGGTCGTGTTTCAGCTGAATTAGCCGAGGCTCATAGTTGGGCTCATTGCCACGAAGCGAGCGTTCTGTTTTGGGAACGCTAAGTTCGGCTGAAGTTTCAGGAACGCGATCTTCGCGTTGAGCCAACATTCGGCTCTCACGTAAGTGTGCTCGTCGTATGGATCTTCTCCGTCGGCGAGCGGCGTTCTTCTTGGCTTGTTTTAAAGCCTTAGCAGCAGCGTCGTTGACGCATATGGAACTCGTTTCTTCCAGAGGCCGTTTGTGGCCCGAAGCATGCCCTGCTGACGCGGATGTGGGATCTTCCGCCAACAGAGCCAGTTTGAGTTCCTGGCCGAAGGAGAGGGCTTTCTTCGGCACTTCAACAGCAGAATCGATCTCCTTAGAGATCTTGCGGACACCATGCCTAGCCTTAGGGCTAAGCGATCCAGAGGACAAGGCCTCCTCGTATTTCGCTTGATCAAACTCTACGACGAGAGTTTCTACAGTCGTTCCCATGAGGTGGACGTCGGACTGCGCTACCACTTCTTCATCGGAAAAGCTAGTCCCCAGCGGAGTCGCCATCTTTTGTTTGTAGGAAAAATCGTAAAGAAGAGAATAAAGAAAATTTGACTTTGATTCCTTTGATCTCTATTACAACTTGATTACAAAAGAGAAGAAAACGAATTTGGTTTTCTCCTTTGTTTAAAACTGGGTTCTTCTTGGTAGCGATGGAATGCCTCCTTCGATTGCTCGCGTCGAATTTGCTCTCCGTTGACGATCTGACCGTCTCTTATCTCGTGGGAATGATGAACTTCTGTGGGAAGTTTTTATACGTAACTCTTTAATGAATCTAAGAACTCTGAACGAGTTAGAACTCTGTAGATAGAGTTGTTGGAACCGAAAATTCGGTTAATGATCAAGCTGTTGTTCCGTTGTTGAAGAATCTTCTCAGATTTGATCTTCTGAGATCGATTTAAAAATCCTATCTCCAAGGATTTCGCTGCTGCTGTTGAATCACCGAACCAGGGTGGTTGAGATCCTCCAGAGTTTCTTTCAGCTGTTAACTCCTGATTCCACTCTTCAACCTCTCACGAGCCAGCCTGCCCTCCCTGATCCGATTATCAAAAATCTGATCCCTTAACTCTGTTGAGTTTGTTGAGTTTTATAGGGGGATAAGGGGTTGTAACTGACCCCTATATCCGCTCCTACGTGGGCAAAAATCCCTCAGAACGTGGGATAAACGGTTCTGGAACCGTTCGACTTGTGTTTGAACAAGTCAAACGCCCACTCTGGCGTTCAGAACCCAACTTCGTGTCTTAGAATTATGACGCGAGGGTCGGTGTTAGCTGAACATTGATGAACGCGAGGGTCGCTCGCGTTTTGATTTGTTCCTTGCTTGAAAACGCGGGGGTCGGTATGAGTTGAACCTTTATGAACGCGAGGGTCGCTCACGTTGAGTTGTGACTTGGAAACGCGGGGGTCGCCTGCACTTCCATATTTGTGATGCGGGGATGACTTCCGCGTTTTAGAAGGAGTTTGTTGACTTGTAACTTCTTCTGTAAGGTGTTGCAAAGACCGTTGTTCTGTAATCCTCGCTTTAGCTGTGGTGGAGCGTGAAAGTCGTCAAATTGTAACCTTCACTGTAGATTGTGAAGACTGCTGAATAGAGTTTCCATCAGTTGTTGGAAGTGTCGTCGAATTGTAACTCTTCTCGATCTATGTGAAAAGGCCTCCATTTGCAGTTTCTTCATTTATCGACCCGAAAGCTATTTGATTGTAGCTTTCGTTGTAGGAGCTTAGACGGGAATCAACATCCATAGTGTCTTTTAGACGAATATTTGCCCACAGCTCTCTACCAAGCAATTCACCAACTAAGTCCAACCTTTTATTTCTAAAATCATTACACTGCTCATCAGCATCTCTATTAGTCATGCTGTTGTCGCAGCCATCAAGATCAATCATCTCAGAAATGAGGTCGTGTTTGCGGTGATCGTGGAAGTCGTTTGATTGTGACTTTCGTTATCGGGGCTTGTTTTAATCAGCTATCCATTGTGATTTTTAGACAGCCTACAGAACCCCCTCCAAAGTTTTCGAAAGTTCGCGGTTAACTGAGACAAATTTTCGGAATACTTTGGATCCCAAAATCTAGTGAACTGATTACTCACTTCGTCTGATCGAGCCAGATAATTTCAATGTTGTTGACTGTAATCTATCTGTGCTTCTTCAATAGACTCCCCTGCGGAGTCGCCTATTTCTCCTCGGCTTTGGTCGCCTTGATGATTGCTGCTAGCTCTTATTTATCTGGGGCCGTGTCATAGCCTTAGTAGTTGAAGAGCTGCCATTATAGTAATCCAATGCATATGCATTTGAGAAATGGAACGCGTGGGTGAGCCCAGCGTTTGGGAATTTCAACCGACCCGAACGCGAGGGTTGGTTCGGGCAGGATTCTGACCTCGAATCCCGTTCGTTTTGATTTGACAGCCTGTCCAGCTGTCTATAAATAGACCACTTTAGGTCAAATCAGAGTCATTCGACTCTTCTTGAAATTCCAACGAAAATCTTCGTTCTCTCCTCCGGCGACGACTGTTCATCTCCTCCGACGAGATCTCATGGCACCCAAGAAATCCGACGCTCCTCGTTCTTCCCGATCTGACGCCGCTGCGGCTCGAGAGTCGGCATCATCAGCGCCGGCCGGCGGCGCTGCCGCTCAGGCGAACATGCCGCCTCACCTTCCTTTGATCGGTGGTAAGTATGGCCTTCGTGGTCGTTGAACTTGCTTCGGCAAGTTTTGATCTTTGGATCCAACGAGGAAACTCGTTTCAGATGACGCGGGGCTGGACTCCGTCGTTTGGTATTTTTGACGAGAGGTTCGACCTTCGCTTCTTAGATTCCTGACGCGAGGGTCGACCTACGCGTCTGACTTTTCTGACGCGAGGTTCGACCTTCGCGTCTGACTTTTCTGACGCGAGGTTCGACCTTCGCGTTTGAACTTAGTTGACGCGGGTGTCGACCTTCGCGTCTGGGCTTTGCTTTTGACTTAGCTGATTTTTTTCTTCGTTTTGCAGTGCGTCATACCAGCGAACCTCTTCTTTTTCGCCACTATTTTGGACATGTAGGTGGCGTGGACATGAACATGACATTCAACTCGCGCCAAGAACTCCCAGTCTTTAGAATTAGGGATAAGAGTCGCGCGGAGTTAGTCACAAAAGCTTCTCCCGAAACTCTTAGGACATTGGTTACGGATGCTAAGTTTGAGCACACAAACCGTAAGCCAATAGTCAAACCTGGATTCCTCTTCGGGGACTTTGTTGACTTTGATGCCGACACCGCTTATGACGGGAACTATAAGTGGCTGCGGAAAGTTGGAGACCGCAACCTTTTCTTACCCAACATGGAGAGAATGTTCCCTATATCTTATTTCCAGTGTGCATCCGTCCCGAGACACATGGATTGGCCCTTGGTTAAGGATCAAGACGGAGTTGTTCTTGGAACTTTGACTTTCCATGGGGTCCGCTCGGCAGGTTATGGTCGACAAGTGACTGCTTTGCGACCAGGTTTATTTGCTAAGGAGTATCCCCTTGGCGAAGTGGCTAGTCCCGCGAGGACTTTTGTTAGGAGATTTGTAGAGAAGAAAGGGGAGTTTCCCGCGTAAGGATTCAGAACTCCTGGCTGGGTTCATTCTCCAGTGTCAGGGTGGTGGACCCGGATGACCAAGTTTGTTTTGGACGAACTGGATGCGCCTCTCTCCCAGGCTGGTTTGAAAGTTCCTGTGCGGGCCACTAAATTCGGAATGGTCCAGAGTCACTTTTACTTTTTCTCTATACTGGAGAAGTATAATCCTGATACTTGCACTTTCTTCACCCCTGTGGGGGAATTAGGCTTCGCTCTTCATGAGATGCACGAAGTCTCGGGTCTTCTTCTTGGAGATTTGTTGTATGAAGAATTTGTTCCGGGATCGGCAGAACTTCAACTTTTAAAGAAGGCCAGCCCCAAAATTTACGACACTTTATGGGAAGTCATGTGTCACTTCCACATCTGTATGCAGCTGACGGGGGCCCGCGAAAGCGGTATTAAACAGGTGTCTTGGGCGGAATATCTATTCCAGAACTTGGGCAATAAGGGAGGCTTAGTGACCCGATTGCCTGCAAGCACTTTAGAGGAGGTTCAGGCTAGGATTGATGATGCTACCTCCCACTACACAAATGAGGCCAAGGAAGATGTTTTCCCGGCCCATAC
>BQKN01049969.1:0-15058 GCA_022839385.1 Asparagus kiusianus | reverse complement strand
TATTTCAGCGGGGGCGGATATGGAGAATCCCTCAGGGATGCGCCGACGGCGGACCGCTACACAACCCTCCCTCGCGGCGCCTTTCGCTGGTTGGTAAACATCCGGCCCGGGTATCATGTTCTGAGAACGGGCTTGTCGTGCTATCTTGAGCCGTACATCCCCTTTAGGTTCGCCCGCCAGTTTGGGTATGACCAATTGTACGTGGGCAACGTCAATCCCCAACTGCGGTTTGAAGGAGGGCTGGTGGATGGAGCTCGCGGATGGTTCTGGACTCATGCTGGCGGCACTGATGCTCGCTTTGAGTTACCCTCAAAGGATCGCGACTTGCATCATACATTCTCGTATTGCCGGTGGTATCGGGGCGCCAGCGCTGATCCTACCGACTTCCGGTTCCAGAGTTCGTGCCTGGCGGAACACAGACGTCACCCACGAGGAGCTCCTCGACCTTCGAGGCGAAGGGGCCGTGCAACGGCTAGGGAATTGTTTATGGAGGACCCTGCAGGAGATTCTGAGGGTGAGGGTGTGGGTCCAGGCGAACCCGAAGCGCCCGAAACACGAGCTCCTCCTCCCAGTCTTCCTTTAGATTCCCAAGGCGAGCGGAGGGAGCCTGCTGAGTTAACCCGGGTGAGCAAGCGCCTGGAGCAAGCCCGTAGTGCGATTGCTGGGCGTATGGGAGCGCCTCTGTTATCTCCGAGTAGTTCGTTGCTCTCAAAACGGCAGCGAGAAGCGGCGGAGAGCTCTAGAGTGGAAGTGGCCAAGAGGGCCCGTGGCGAAGAGACTACGGTGACCACCAGAGCGGCGGCCGATCGGGCAGCTACCGCCTCTGGGGCGGAAATAGCTCGACCTGCTCCTTCTGTTGCGCCGCAAGTGGCTCCGGCGATTCCGAAGGATACGCTTCCTTCCTCGGGAGTGGAGTCACAGGCGGGGGCCTTGACGACTCCTGCATCTGCACCAAGAGGTAATCTTTCGGTGCAATGCTTCTGTGTAAGAAGTTGGATTCGCATCCTCTGACCGTTCACATTGAATTCATGTAGGTGCAGTTGAGGAAGCGATCCCCATCCCTTCTGACGAAGAGGAGGGGAGTGGAGATGAAGGAGAACCAGGGGGTTCGAGTAAGTATGAGTTTCAAAGCTGTTGACCCTTCTAGGCTAAGGGGGTACTGATTGTCATCATTACATTTTTTTTTTGTATTCGCAGTTGGCCCCTCTCGTGGAGTAACTGGTAAGGAGGACCCTCCTTCTTGGGGGAGTCATTCGGGCGAATCTGAGACAGACGACAACGTCTCGATTCACGAGGCGCTATCGAGCGAAGAGGAAGTATCGACTCCCGTGGGTCAACAAGAGGGAACCTCCGCTTTCGCGGGGACGTCGGTCGGGGGTGAACGCTCAGTGCGAGAGTCTCCTGTTCAAGGGGGAACTCCCGCTGGACTAATGGTCAGCTCCTCACCTGTGGTGGCTTGCGACTCTGTTACTGCCGTTCTGGCGGTGCCAGCCACTGTTCCGGCTCCGGCAGCGCCAGTCGCCATTCCTGCGATTGTGACCACCGGTGCTCCGATCGCGGCTTCGTCCTCTGTTGAAGAGGCCGCCCTCTCTCCTATGGAATGCTGGCGAAAGAGGCAGGTGGAGCGAGCTGTGGCCAATTTCGAAGACACTCTGGCTCACTGCACTCGCCAGGTCTTGGAGGGGAATTGTCCCTTCGAGGAATTCAAGGAAGTCCTTGAGGACGATGCGTCCTTCTTGCGTAAGAGGCTCGGCGCTGCTGCAGCGAGACCCTATTTTCAGCGCTTGAACAAAGTGGAGGTGGCGGTTCAGCAGCTGCTCACTCTTCGTGCGGAGAGCTCCAATCTCCTTGATATCGCCTCTCGCGAAGTTCGAGTAACCCTGGCAGATCGGGATCGCCGCCTGGATGAGAATCTGACGCTGGAGTTAAAGTTGTCAGCGGAGTTGGAGCGGGCCCAAGCCGAGGATGCACGGGTGGCTCGCGAGCAAGAGACGGTTGATAGTCGGTTCTCCCGAATTTCCTTTGAAGTGGAGAGGCTGAAACGGGTCATAGCTGACGCGCAGGCTTCTCTGGCTGTTCAAGGGAAGGCCCTTGACCAGGTGGCAAAGGAGCTGGAGGATGTTGAGTCCCGCCGGCAATTGACCACCGACACTGTTGGGGAGAAGTATCGAGCTCTCAAGGATGTCAAGGATGTCATTCAAAACCTGGTCTCATGCACAGAGGAAGAGATCCGTGGAGAGATCTTAAGGAGGCTTGAGCTCAGCCACGCCGAAAAGATTCGTGAGGCGGAACTGCGAGTGAAATCTTTGTAATTCGCCTTTAGTTTTTTTTTTTTTTTTTTTTTTTTTTTTGTGTTGTAATAGGACTCCCTTTTCGTGAATGAAATTATCCTTTTGCTTCTGGCGATTACGACTTGTGTGCATATTATATTTAGTATAGTTATTTTAAAGCACCAGTTGACGTCCAGTTGAGGGAAATTTCCCTTGGCGGATTTCAGTCATGGGCCCGCTTTGCCAGTAGGCGAATTTTACCCATGGGCGAATTCGCAATTGTCACCTCAACGGCGAATTCAATTTGCAGGGGGAAAGCTCCGCTTTAGACGGGTCGCGTGTCCACCCACGTGCATTGTCAGTTACGGAGACGTGGGCACGCCGTCTTGCCTTAATTGCGGTGCGATGGGTCTCTTCGTCCTTCGCGCTCGATCTGGGCCGTTGGTTAGAGATCGTGCCCCGAAACTGCCAAATCTCTACCGCTCGTACGGGATATTCGGCCCCCTCTTCAACTGTTCGGGACCGAAGGGTCCAATCGAACTGCACGTAACCGCCTGGGATTGGATTATTTTAACACCCTTTTCTTCGCCAAGAAGGATTAGAGCTTCTTCGTCGTTTGTTTCAGAGAAGACCCGAACTACTCTTACATCTCCCGATGGCACCGAAGGTGAAGAGGGTTACCTCGAAGAAGAGGACGAGGGCGTCCACTTCGAGCGTTGCAGGAGCTGCTGCCGCCGAAGGTACGCCTTCAACCCTATCCCCATTGGGGCGTAGATAGGTTTTTATCGCCTGAATTCCTCTTTTCATGTTTTCGTTGTGCTTCAAAGCCCCTGGTAGGGCGCCGCTTCCTGAGGAGCATGAGGCCGAGCCCATCTTGATATCCGATGACGAACCTGAGAACCCGGAGGCTCCTCCTGCCCACGGTCCTGTTCCGCAACCAGGAGCGGAACCGTGTCTCGAGGTTCCTCCAATTGCTACGCTCGCCCCCGGTCAAGAGCCTACTCCCTTTGACCCCTCGCGCTGGCAGGTCCACGTCGAGGAGTTTGAAAACGCCGTGAGACAGGTAATTTCTCTTGTCAATCTTGGCCTGGGTAGCTTTGCCAGTTTCAAGCAATCTCTCCTGGACCGTGCGGTAGACATCCGACGATCCGGCGAGAATCGGCTTTTCACCCGTTGTATGCGAGAACTTCGTCTTCTGGAGTCGCGTATGATGGGGCTGGAGGCATTGCTGCGGGAGGGCCCGGACGTGGAGTCTTGTCTGGTCCACCTCCGACGTTTGGAAGCTCAGGAACAGGAGGCCCGTTCCAAAGAAATTGCTGATTCGGAATCTATCGTTGATTTCTGGGTGAGTCAACAACAACAGTTAGGGGACCAAGTCGTTGACCTCAATCGCACCATGGCTCGTCTGAGAGCCGAATTGAGGCAAGCGGAGACGAATTGGAAGGGGCTTCAATCCGATGTCGTCAAGGCTGGCAAGAAGGCTGAGGAAGAAGCCCAACGTCTTCGGGCCTTGCGTGAAAAGGACGCCGCTGCCAGGTCGAGCTTTGAGGAGCGAATCAGGAAAACAGCCGAAGACAAGGCTCGGGAGGACCACGCGAGGAAGGTGGACCTGGTCAAGGAGGAGATCTCTACTTTTAGCGTGTTTGATTGAAATTTCTGCTATGTATTCCTGCTTAAGATACTCTGTTTATCTGTCTTGCTTTTGAAACTATGTCATGACTCGTGAAGTCATGATTTTGTTTAGATGTATTATCTTAAACACTGGGTGCATGTTTTGCCTTTTTGAACGAAATACTATGCCTTTCGCCATTTGCAAAAAACATAACTTTGTTCAAATGTACTGTCTAGAAGCATTTGGTGTAGCTTGTGTTCTTCCTCGTTACGTTCCTTTTGGATACAACCCCTTTAATACTCCTTTGGCACGGCCATCAGCAATCTCAGATAGTACCCCCTTCGGGCGAAAGCTTGATTCGAGTATTTATTGGTGAATTCGCCGAGAGAGTCGTATTAAACCGCCGGTGGGTTCGCTGTGGGGATTAACCTCGACTGCTGGCGAATTCGAACCGTGGGCGAATCTCTGGTGGTGACGGATTCGTTTGAAAGCGAGGTTCGGTTGTGGCGAATCTTGCCCAATTGCTGACGAATTTATGCTACAGGCGAAATCCGTATGGTTTGAGTTGGAGTCGAAAACCACATTTAATTGACGGCGGATTTGAACCGCGGGCAACACTCGCATGATGGCGAGTTCGTCTAAAGGCCCGATATCTGACTGTTGGCGAAGCTTACGCCACGCGTCGGTCGGCGGACCCGAGTGCTCGCCAACCGAGACCGTGCAGGCGCATTTAACGCTCATTTATTGGTGAAGTGACTGATCGTTCTGCCTCCTGCTTAATCCGATCGGTCTATTTGGTGTTTCGAGAGTAGCCTTCAATGGCGCTGAGTTCGAAGCGTCGCAGAGCGTTCGGACCGCTTGATGGCTTGGGGTAATGAATCCCAACCGTTGGATCTCTTGGTATATACTTCCGCACTTGCCATCCTTTGGCCAAGTCTTGACTGCTTCGAGCGAAATCTGCTAGAAAAGAAAAGAAAACCTCTCCCCTTCATGGCCTCCTCTCCCGATCATAGTGACGGCGAAGGTGTCGGCTCCTCTGCCACCGTTGTGAACGTTGGCGCTCCCCCTGCCGCCCCGGTGAGCCCGGTCCAAGAATACCCCATTCCGGACCCTGTGGCTCACCCCGCTTTCGTGCCGCTCAAAGAATTGGTGGATTTGGTGCACAGGTGTGCCCTAGCCGTCAGCGTGGGAGGCGAGCGATACTACGATTCGCTCCCCTTGGTAGAGAGGCGTCTGGAGGCGGTCCGCCGTGCGGGCGATGACTCGCTCACACAGCGATGTGAGCGAGAGCTCGAGCTCGTGGAGGGGTGGATGTACCGCCTCGAGGAACTGGCTCACGAAGATCTTTCCAATGAGTCGCCGCTTCCCCCGCTGCACTTCCTGCTTGGGCGCAACGAGCGGGCGAAGTGTATCCAGGCGAAGGAGGCTGACCTCAGACGTCTGAGAAAGCGGCACCAAACGGTAACGGACCGGATGGACGCTTACTTGGACCGGGCTTTCCACGGGGATGCCGGCACTCTTCGTGGCGAAGCGAAGCTGCAGGAGCGTTCGCGCGAGTTAGGGAGGCTCGGCGAGGCTGCCAGGGAGGTTGAGAAGGCACTGGAGCTCCTTCGCAAGGAGGAAGAGGACAGCCAGGCGGCCCTAGCCAGGCGGCAGCAGGAACGAAAGGAGAAGGCGAAGATCAGCCGTGCGGCGGAGCGAGCCGCGATCAAAGCTAAGATCGGCTCCTTTAGTCTACTAAAGTTCCTGTGATGGCCCCCGCTCCCTTCTCTTTCCCCCTTTTTTTTTTGTTTTGTCATTTGTCAACTCAGTTGGTGCTCCAAGCACCACAACTTGAAAAACTTATGCTTGTAAACTTTGGCCTGTAATGGCCTTAAGCCTTTGTTTATTGCTGTTTCGTATGCACAGTTTCCTTTTCTTTTCGATTGTGTTGTTCTGGTATTTGAGTTGAACTTGGTGAGCTTCTGACCGTTCTGTTCTGAACTTAGTCATTTCGGACTCTTGTTCTACTCTCGGTCGCTCACAGCGTGGGATCGGGTTGATCCCGATTTCCGCGTTGTAGCTCCCGTGAGATCGAGAGAGTAACGCTCGGCTTGCAGTAGGGAACAGCCGTTCGCTGCTGCGGTCGAGTGGAGGACTCAATTTCGACCTGCCACTCGGCAAGCTGTCGCTTGAGGATTTGGCAGAGCTGTTGTCTGCCGAACTGCTCTTGACAGTGGTCGTCGTCTGAATAGGCGGCGACAGATGATAATCGAATCGTCAGAGGTGTAGGAATGTGACGCTCGATTCTTGTAGGGACCCTCGCGTGGTAGGCCGCTACCCATCAGTTACCCTAAGGGGATGTTAGGATAGCTGGAATAGGCCGAATAGTTCAGGGACGTAGGAGTGTGACTATTCGACAGAAGTAATAACACGTCGCGTGGTAGGCTATTACTCAGGCTATGTTATTCGCTGGAATAACGGCGCCAACCATCAGAGGTGATCATTAACCTGATGGGGGTTTTGTCACGATGGGAGTGACTGTGGGGGAACTTACCACTCTTATGGAGGGGATTGGTAAGTAGATTGTGTCAGAGGTTTAATGTTAACGTGACAGAGAATGTCGTGATTGGAACGACTTTGAGGACCCACCATCCCTTGGAAGAGGATTGGGGAGTTGATTTTGTCAGAGGTTTAATGTTAACATGACAGGGAATGTCGTGATTGGAACGACTTTGAGGATTCGCCATCTCGCTGGAGAGGATAGGCGAATTGAATGGGTTTGTCGTGGTATGAACGACCTTAGTGGATCCGCCCTCCCATTGGGTGAGATAGGCGAATTGGGTTTTGTCGTGGCATGGACGACTTTAGTGGATCCTCCCTCCCATTGGGTGAGATAGGCGAATTGGGTTTTGTCGTGGCATGGACGACTTTAGTGGATCCGCCCTCCCATTGGGTGAGATAGGCGAATGGATTCCGCCAGGAGCTTTCGTCAGAGCGGGTAGAGTAGGGACAGTTTAACCTCATATACCAGTTGGAGGGTTTGAGAACCAGTTTATACTCATGTACTTGTGGGAGTTTGTGAAGAAGAACTAAGGGTAGTACTTCTTCAAGTATTTGCCGTTGATAGGCATCATGATCTTGTCGCCGTTGGGCTTGACGAGGCGATAGGCGCCATTTGAATAGACTGTTTCTATTACGAATGGCCCTTCCCACTTGGATTGGAATTTACCCTTCTTCTTGGAGGTGAGAATCATTGGTCGGCGAACAGCTAACACCAGCTCTCCTTCCTTGAAGGCTCGGCGTCTGACTTTTTTGTCGAAAGCCTTAGCCATCCGCGCTTGATAGAACTCAATGTGCTGTTGAGCTTCTAATCGTTTGTCGTCCAACGCCTCGAGCTCGGTGAGTCGTTGTCGGTGGTTGTCTTCCACCGTCATCCCTGCTGCCAAGGCGACGCGGAGAGATGGAATTTGGATTTCTAATGGTAATATGGCCTCACAGCCGTATACCAATGAATAGGGCGTGTGGCCAGTCGGTGTGCGAACCGTTGTGCGATACGCCCACAAGCTTTCGCCAAGTTTCTCGTTCCAGTCACGTTTGCTGGTTGAGGTCAACTTGGTTAAAATCTTGATGATTGTTTTGTTGAAGGCCTCGGCCAAGCCATTTGCTGATGGGTTATAGGCCGTGGAGGAGAGGTTCTGCATTCGGAACTTGTCGCAGAATCTGGTGAATGCATGACTGACAAACTGGGTACCATTGTCATGGATGATACGTCGTGGCACGCCATACCGGTAAATGACGTGGTGTTTGATGAACTTAATTACGTCGTTGGTCTTGACTTCTCTCAAGGGGACCGCTTCGGCCCATTTAGAGAAGTAGTCGGTGATCGCGAGAATGAAGCGATGACCTTTCGCCGATGGTGGGGATATTGGTCCGACTATGTCCATCCCCCACGCCTCGAAGGGCCACGAAGCCTTTGTTGGGTGCAGGTCTTCAGGTGGTTGATGCATGTAGTTGGCGTGAATCTGGCACTCGTGGCAGCGCTTTGCGTAGGCGACGGCGTCTTGCACCATCCCAGGCCAGAAGTAGCCTGTCCTTCGTAGGCGATCCCAAAGTTTGGGTCCGGGTTGGTGAGCTCCGCCGATGCCGTCGTGGGCCTCGCGTAGAGCATCCTGTGCTTCCGCTTTCGAGAGACATCGAAGCAACAAACCGTCGTATGACCTTCGATACAACGTCTTGGTGGTCGAGTCGTAGTAGAATCTCGTAGCACGTCTCCGGACTGACTCTCGCTCCTTCGCATCCTCGGGTAATACGCCGTAAAGGACGTAATCGATGATCGGGAGACGCCAGTCTTCAGCACTGGGCTGATCTGAGACTTGATGTGTGGCGTTTACTTCTGGAGCGTCTTTCAGCCGAAAGGGCTTCCTGCTCGCCACTGTGACCGATTGGATTGTTCCGAATGGTTGAGCCAAGTTGGCCGCCAAAGAAGCCAAGGCGTCGGCATGTGTGTTCTTGGAACGTAGCACATGCTCAATGTGGAAATTCTCAAACGATTCCACTAGCCGGGCAGCCGCCCTGTGGAGTGGGATCAGGTCTTCGTTTCTAACCTCGTATTCGCCGGTCATCTGTTTGACGATGAGCTGGGAATCGCCGTAAGCTTGGAGATGCTTTATTCCTAGCTCTTTAGCCAACTCGAGTCCGAAGAGTAATGCGTTGTACTCGGCTACATTGTTGGTACATGGCTCTGTCAAAGAGAAAGCTCGTGGTAGTACGTGGTTGTGCGGGGAAGTGAGGACCACCCCCACTCCCGCGACAATAGAGCCATCCGGGGCTGCGCGAGACGCGCCGTCGAAGAACATCTGCCACACATCCGGTAACGAGGTTACGTTGACCTCAAGTGGTTCGTCCGGCAAGTCTTCAAATAAGTCAGTTTTTGTTCCCAGTGGGTGACTGGCCATGAGATCGCATATGGCCTGCCCCTTGACCGACTTCTGGGGCATGAAGTGAATGTCGTACTGGGAGAGCAGAAGTGCCCACCTGGCTAAACGCCAATTTAATGCCGCAGGTTGCGTCATAAAGACTCGAATGGGATTCATTCGTGAGATGACGTGGATCGTCTGGCCAACCAGGTAGTGTCGCATCTTTTGGATGGCGAACACCAAGGCCAAACATTCTTTCTCAACCATCGGGTACCGTTGCTCGGCGCCTTGCAGGGTCCTACTGAGGTAGTAGATGCCTTGCTCGTGGCCGGCATCATCGTTTTGTGCCAAGAGAGCACCCAGAGAGTGCTCCATGGCCCGAATATAGATGAGAAACGGTTTCCCTGAAATCGGTGCAGCGAGGACCGGCGGATTTGAAAGGTAAGCCTTGATGTCCTCAAAGGCCTGCTGGCAAAGCTCGTCCCACACGAAGGAGGTGCCTTTCTTCATAAGCTTGGAGAACGGCTGACACTTGCCTGAAAGATTCGAGATGAATCTTCGGATATAGGCCAATCGTCCCTGGAGGCCTCTCAATTCCTTGAGGTTCCGGGGTGGTCGAAGCTCTTGGATGGCTCGCACCTTGTCTGGATCAATTTGGATCCCTTTCGTCGTGACGACGAAACCGAGGAACTTACCACTAGTCATCCCTAAGAATGATTTCGTGGGGTTCATCTTGAGCTGGTGAGCCCTCATGAGTTCGAACATTGTCCTCAAATCTTGAAGGTGGTCGCCGTGGTGGCGACTTTTTACGACGAGATCGTCCACATAGCATTCCACCGTCTTTCGCAGGTGCTGTCGAAAGATCGTGCTCATGGCACGCTGATAGGTTGCGCCGGCATTCTTGAGTCCAAAGGGCATGACCGTGTAGCAGTACACCCCCATGGGAGTTCTGAATGAGGTGTGTTTTTCGTCCTCGGGGTGCATTTTGATTTGATTGTACCCCGAGAAACCGTCCATGAAGGACATCCTCTCGAATCCGCACGTGTTGTCAATGATGACATCCGTGATGGGGAGGGGAAATTCGTCCTTTGGGCACGCAGAGTTGAGGTCTCTGAAATCGATGCAGATGCGGATCTTACCGTTTTTCTTTAGCACTGGAACAATGTTAGCCACCCAATCGGGGTGTTGTTCTTCTCTGACGAAGCCGGACTCGATGAGCTTCTTTACTTCAGCCTCGATCGCCTCCATGATCTGAGGGCGAAACCGCCTTTGCTGCTGCTTGACTGGCTTGGCGTCTGGGCTGATGTTGAGGCGATGTGTGGCGATCCGCGGATCCAAACCAGGCATGTCCTCGTAATTCCACGCGAAGACGTCGATGTATTCCCGTATGAGGGCGATGAGATCCTCCTTTTCTTGAGGAGGCAGGCTACCACTGATGAATATGGGCTTGGGACTTTCGTCAGTGCCCATGTTCACTTGAAGGATTTCGTCCTCAGTGGGCGGTTCTCGCTGCTCGAAGCGACTACTCCACTGGGCGTTAACATGGCGATCCCATGTCTCGTCATAGAGCGGGAGCTGTTCATCTGTCGCCATCTCGGCAGGGTCCATTGTAGCCATGTTGATCGTGAGGCCGTCGAATAGGTCTCTCACGCTGACATCTGAGTCCCACGCCGAGGTTTCTGACGACTGATCTCCTGAACATGCATAGTCGGAATCTTCGCCGATGTGGAAGCATAAGTCGGACGAGGAGGAGGAGTAGCCTAAGCCTCTCCTAGTCCGGTTGAAATAATTCGAGGGTTTCCCCTTAGGTACGTAAGCAGGTCGGATGACCGTCCTGCGTCCTCGGCCGTAATTGAGGCCTTCTAGACGAGTGAGGTCGTACCCCATGTTGCTCATCATGCGTCTCGCAATTCGACTGTATTGCGAAAACTGGGGTGCTGGGTCTTCGTCTTCGGACTCGTCCCAGAGCGTGCGCAAGGGCTGATCGATCCGGCCGAAAATAATGTCTTTTCGATATTTGTTTCGGGCTGGCACAACGAATACAGCTCGCGACGAGTCAATCGGCAACCCCTTCGCGGCGTACGACGAGCAGACCGGCATGTGCAAGGAAGGATCTCGGCAGAGTTCCGACCAGAGGCCGTTGGGTTCATCGTCCTCAGACGTAGAACAAGACGACACATAAGCAAAGTTGGATTTCTCATTGACGACAATCTTTCCCGCTTGAACAGCGTTGGTTACATGGTGACTCTCGTAACCAATTACAATTGACTCGAAATCGTTTAAGATTAGATTATCGCCGTACTCAGGCTCACTGTCCGCTTCGTTGCCGCTTTCCGGCTCCTCAATCGGCGGTTCGACAGGGTCCTGATACAGCAGAGAGTCGGTGAAGTAGTTTTCGACGCCTTTGAAGGGTTGTCTGTCGGCCACCACCGTCTTCACGCGCTCGTAGTCGTCCACGTACTTCAAACATTGGTGCAGAGTGGATGGGACTATTCGATTGCCATGGATCCACGGGCGTCCTAGGAGCATGTTGTAGGAAGGCTCGGCATCGATGACATAACAGGTCACCTCTGTCTTCATGTCGCCTATGCGGCATTTCAAGCGAATTTTGCCTAGTGGCCGCGTCCCTGTGGCGTTAAAGCCAAAGATGGTTGTGGTGGTTGAGGACAAACGCTTCGGCGGTATCCCCAGATGCTTGATCAATTTCAGAGGCACGATGCTTAGTGCGGAGCCCGGGTCGACTTGGATCCGATCCACTCTCGCCGATCCGACATAACCCGTGAAGTACAGTGGTCGATCGTGAGTCGTACTCTTGATGAGCATATCTTCAGGAGTAAAGGTGATGCACGGGACCCGTCTATCCGAGATCCGGCAACAATTCGCACATTCTTGTTCCGCCTCCGTCTCTTTTAAGAAATGGGTCGAGAAAGCCTCCGAATCCGCCAACGCCTCCTGTAGGGCCTCCCGAGTAGACCTGGATAGTCTAAGGAGGTCGTGCATGGTGATTCGCGCCGGGATGCTTTTCAGTTGTGCGAGCACGTTGAACCTGAAAGGTTGGCGGCTTGAGCTGGGTGCCTCTGGATTAGGAGGGGTTGTGGCGGTTGGCCTCGCGGGAGGTCTCGCCGCGTTCTCTACCCTCGCGGGATATTCTTTGGCGAACTCTTTTCCAGCCCTCGTGGCGAAGACGTTTGTGTCTTCTTCGGAGTCAGTAAGGGTGGCCATCACTGGGCCGTCTCTGTCCGGAATGGCAGAGACAACGTTGCAATGTTTTCGTTGGGCCTCCTTCGGCGGTCGCGCGGTCCATTGCTCGTCGTTGAGGAGGTCTGGGTGGACCCACATTATCTGCCCCGATGGCAGGGTCTGTGGTACCAAGCCCTTCTCCCACTGGTTGTGAGGATCGTCATTGGTGACCCTCAGAACCGCTTTGGGGATGGGAATCACCCCCGCTGGAGCATGAACTTCTGGGAGATCTGTTCCAAAGCTCAAGGTGATCATGTTTGTAGTCACCTGCTTTTGAACTTTCTCTTTCTTCAAGACTCCTGCATCGTAGAGGGCCTGGAGCTTGTCCTTGAGGACGTAACATTTGGTCGTGTGGTGACCAAGGAATCGGTGATAAGCGCAGTAGGTCGGGTCACCGGTTTTATCTGCCTCCTCAGGTTTTGTAGCTTCAGGCAGTTTGATTCGACCACTCTTGAGCAGGGTATCGAGCGTTGCCACCACCTGGTCCTCTTTGAAGTCATAGTGCCGTGGGGGGCGTTGTTCGAATTGCCTAGGTTTCGGTTTTGGAGCAGTCCTTGGCGTCGGAGCAGAGTCCACAGCCATGATCTCCTTTCCTCTTGTCCGAGGGGGATTCTTTGGCGCGGCTGGCTCTGCAGCTCCTTTCTTGGGCTGGGGTTCTTCGGCCTCCAACCTCTTGATCATGTTTTCTACTTGCTCTCCTTGACGAACAAGTTCTTTCCACGTCCGGGTTTCTACCGCGCCTATCTTAGACAGGATATGGATCGATAGATTGTTGCGACACATCTCGATAAGCGTCGACTCGGAGACTTGGTCCCGACAGTGGACAGACCGGTTCCGGAACCTTTTGACGAAGTCGTTGACCGATTCCGACTTTCGTTGCTTTTCAGCAAGGAGAGTAGCCATTGATACCTCGGTGTCGTCGTCGAAGAAGCGGGCTAAAAAGAGTTTTTCGACGTCGGCCCATGCTTTGATGGAGCCGGGCTCCAGCTTGCGGAACCATTCAAAGGCCACCCCCTTGAGGGTGCCTATGAAGAGTCGCGTGAGAATGGCGTCGTTTCCAGTAAGGAATCCGGTTTGCGCCATGAAGTAGTAGACGTGCTGCGAGGGCGAGCCTTTGCCGTCGAACTGCACCAAGCTGATCGGCTTGAACTTTGCTGGGTACGGGACCGTGTCCCATTCGACAGGGTAGGGGCGGACCACCCCCAGCTTGTTCATGTTTTGCTGAAGCTTCAGCGCGTTGAGCTGGTCCTGGAACTCATCGAACCTTTTGTCACGGGAGCCATCCCCGGTGTGCGACGTTCCGAGCGACGTCTTGGAAGAATAATCGGATTGTCGATTATCGTCGTCTTCCGTTTCCATCGCCGGACGGTGAGGAGGTACCCATTCTCTATCCCCCGTTTGCCGAGGTAAGGGGCGTTGGTTTCTTTTCTTCTTCTTCTTCTTGTTCAGAAGTTGTTCCATCATCTCCCGCAGAGAGTCGATGGTCGCCTGTTGCTCTTCGAGCTTTTGAGCGACCGTCTGGTCATGAGTGAGGTCGGTCATGTGCACCCGCGCCCTCGCGTCCTGACTTGAGTGTGAAGTTTGAGACGTGGCCGCTGCCGAGTGAACCTCGTCCTCGCGGTAGGAGGGAGGGGGTACGGCGGAGTAGTCAACCCCGTTCCTCATCTTTCTGCGACTACGGGTACGCTGGTATATGCCTTCTGGCTGGTGTTGGGCGAACCAGGGACCGAGTCCCAAAATAGACTCTGAATCCGGGGAATCGGAAAATACCGTCTTGCCCTTGTCCGTCATGTTGATTGTGACGGACAAGAGTTCTGGGTCGTCAGTAGCGCGTTTCTTTTGGTGACGATGCCTCCGACGAGGGGTCCTCTGTTGAGAGGGTTGTCAAGAAATTCTCTCGAACACGGAAGGTTTCGCCGCTCCTACGCATTGGCAGTCGGCGAGCACTGTGTGAATGAGCCTTTCGCAGTGGCACTGAGGGTTCACCTCGTGTATGGTGCGCTTGCGAATTAGATATTCTCGTAGATCTTCCGTGGGTGGTTGGTGACAACCCCCAGCATCGGAAGGATCACCTGGGTGAGCACACGAAGGATCTCTGGATGTGCTCTCTGGTGTACAATGGGTGGAATGTTGCGGCGTTGGAGTTAGGCGGTTTCGCCTTGACGGGCGAGTTTTCGCGGTTGGGCGAACCCTAGCGCGTAGGCGAGTTTCAGCCCTTTGTTTGGACGAGCTGGCTCGCGACGCGTCGCCTATCTCCTTGCCTTTGCGCTTATCCGCCAAGATCTCATGGCGAGGCTCGCCAGCCTTCGAGGATTCGCCTTCTAGGATAGGCCCACTCACTTGGGGTGGTTTGTTCGCGTCAGGGATATGACCTGAAAAGCGAAATCCACCTGAGCGAGTGGTCCCCTCCTTCTCGGTTAGCGCCCCTGATTTGGAGGGTCTTCCGATATTGGGCGAGTCGCTCTCTCGGCTCTTGCTTCTCGGGTCTGTATGGTGGTCCAGACCGTTGTGTGAAGCGGAGGTTTGGGCTTTCTGCCCGACAAGCGTCTGCTGTCGCCGTTGGCTAGTTCTCCCGGCAGGGGGAAAACTTGCGTGAGCAGCAGCAGGGTGGCTTGTGCCGGAACGAACTGATGTCTCTTTCGGGACAGGCGCTACTGAGGGTCGTTTGGCGACCCATTTAGTAGACCCCTCCCCCCTGCTCTCGATATGGGACTTGGCCTCGAGAGCGTTTGGGGTGGACTTCCCTATCGGGACTCCGGTAGAGTCTTCTGGCGCGGGAGCTTTGGCCGTCTGAGGTCGGCTCCCGTGCAGGGCTCTGTGGCGCTTGCGGGACGCTTCGCCACCGGAAGAGGAGGAAGACAAGTACTCTTCGTACTTGGCCTGATCGAACTCGATTTCTAGGGACTCCACTGTCGTCCCAACAACAACCTCGTCGAACTGAGCTACCACCATTTCGTTTGAAGAAACAGCTTCTCCCACTGTGGTCGCCATCTTCTGTAGGTGTAAATTTCTGATTTTCCCGGAAAAAGGGAGGGATT
>BQKN01049967.1:537-14523 GCA_022839385.1 Asparagus kiusianus | reverse complement strand
GAATAAATGTAAATATCCTAGCAATGAGATATACTATGTGATATATGCAAGGATATATAATTAACACAAGGATAAACAAACTAAACTAGATAGAGGGCAATATAATCAACAATTAATATACAAAGGTAACATAAGATATGAATATAAAAATAACTACGCCAATGCAATCACAAACAAAACGATATGATCACGGAGTTCGGTCTAACCACTTGGCCTACGTCTCCGCTCCTCATCTCGAGGAGATCTCCACTATCACTAAAGGGTTTTCTACGTTTACCCGAATAACGTTTACACCATACAATACGGTTTTCTAGTTTACCGAAAACTCTACAACTAACACACTCTTGTAATCCTACTCTATACCCTCTCAAGTGTTAAACTAGATGTGTCTCCCTCAAGTGCTCGGATACAACCTCTCCCTAGGTTCGTCAACCGACGCCACTCCTCTTGGGACGATCCCCTGCTCTCGTCACACACTTCTCTCGATGTACAAGTGTATTACAAAGTGAATCTCATAATAAGCACAATACAAAGTGTTTATTCTCTACAATGGATGAGAACGAATTATAAGCTCACTCTCTGAGTTACACAATCCTACAATCTAATTATACTATGAATATAAATACAATAATCTCAATGGTTGTGTATGTGTAAACAAAGAGAAAATAAAATCAACTAAACTCAATATAAACACTAGCTTAATAAAATGATAATCAAACAATATAAAATATAAAGCTAGATTGAGTTTAGAAAACTTCTCAATAGATCAAGAGTGGAAGGAGAAGAGTTGATCTCCTCAAGCTCTTGTGAAATTGATTTCACAAACTCAAACTTCCAAATGCTTAAAAGCTTCTTAAACAAACTTAAACTAAACTTAAACTCATGTTTAAAACTCTTTAAACTTGTTTTAAAAAGACTCTTGGATTGATCTAAGAACTGAGGTATAAGAGGGTATTTATATGAAATCCTAAAGCTAAGAGAAAGCTAAGAAAAGACCAAAAAACCAGCTCAATAACGGCTCTGGAAACTAGCCGTTGGAGCAGATTTGACAGTACAGCGGTCGATCGCGACGGTCGACCGCGAAGGTCATCAAAGCAGAGAAAACTTCTATAGAGTTTGACGGTTGACCGTGGCAGTTGACCATGGGAACTTTTAGCTTGACGGTCGACCGTGAAAGTTTCTGCTGCCCACTCAGAGAAAAAACATAAGCGCGGTCGACCGTGGTGGTTGATCGCAAACTGATATATGAAATAGATAGCTTTGAAACAGATTTCTGATTTTAAAAGCCTGTTTAAAAATATCAAATAAATTTAGAAAAAATATAAAACTATTAAAAATGATTGTAGACATGATAATAGACATGCTACAAGAACTAGTTTTCAAAAAGGACTTCCCAAATGTAAAATATCATGATTTTGCAAGGAGGTCCAAAACATAGAAATGTGATATACTTGGAATTTGATGTTTTGACCTAAACCAAGGTTTTGAAAATTCTTGTATAGCTTTATAGACTTGATAAAGGATATAAAATATTATTATGAAGTCTATAAACTAGAAACACAATATTTTCACAGATATGCATATTCTATGCAATAAATACTAAAATCCATAAGAGTATGAAATATGTAATTTCATATATATAAATATAAAAACCCAAAACACATGTATGTATATATATAACTATATATATGCATAGAAACCAAAACTTATGTATATATATAACTATATATATATACGAAGAAACCAATAAATGTGTGTGTATAGATAATTGAGCTTAAAGTACTTAACACACATAATATAAACGTAAACTAAATGTTACCCAAACAATCTTAATCTTCGATGTAGCTCAACTTGGTACACTATGCGGATGAAGCTTGAACTTGAATCTTTAACTTTGGATTACAAGGCTTCATACCACAATTCCGCCAACCTCCATTGGATATGATCGTAAAAGCTTGATTCTATCCATCCTCCAACATATTGTTTGCTTAGAATAAATATAAAACACGAACACTAGACAAATAATATTAGATGTAAATTGTTTGTAAATCATCATCAAAACAAGAATGTCAACAATCTTCCTCTTTTTGATGATGACAAATAATTTACAAAAAGGATATATGCATGAAGGAAAATGAATGTACAAAGTATAATATATCATGCATATAAACAAGAAAGAATATACTCACAATATTTCTCCCCCTTTGACAATATAAAAAAGGGGAAAAAATAAAAGAATGAAGAGAGCAAAAGCTCCCCATATCAATATGCAAGGGTGAGTATAAGAACAATAATAGAATAGGGAAGACTCCCCCTATCAAAATGTCATATGGAGTGTATGCAATAAAGATCATGGCAAAACATGTGAGCAAGTAAAAAAATATGCTAAACAACTCACATGTAAAAGAACACTAAGAACACATGTGTATATGTATAACATCATGAAGGGTGTTACAAAGATTTTAAGATGTATATATACAAACCAAACATTGATCATATTTTCCCAAAAGAGATGAAATGAGGATCCAAAAAGGCATCATTAAAAAAACATTTATGAAGGAGGATCTATGAAGGAAAATAATTAGCTTATATGTAGGGGGATAAAGAACAAAATCAAGAAGATATATTTTCAAAATAAATCATAACAATGTATGGATTTATAAAATCAAAAGAAGAGGAACATGAGAATCATCCAAAGAGTTTTCAAATGAAAATCAATCAAAAGAAATCATAAATCAAAGTTTATATCCCAAAATGATGTTTGATCAATAAAGAAAACTTTCTTTGTAGGACTTGATCAAACCACTCATAGAATACATTATAAAACACGAATAGATGATCCATAAGCACAAACACATAAATATCATCACATAAGTAAAATATAATGAATTCAAAGTAACAAATCAAAACAAAATCTTTGATAAAAGAATTTCAAGAGAGGCAATAATATATCAAGCTCTTAAGCTTGTTCTAACCCATATAATCATTCTAGCATCTGGTAAACATGATTTGGGAATAAACACCTAATAAACCCGGAGGGTTATATAAACACAAACCTCTCATCAAAATCAAAACTAATAATCATGAAAACAAAAGATTTGATAAAAGAAAATTGTTTTCATAATCAAGGATTTCAAAGCATAATTTTCAAAACCAAGAAAAGGAAAAATAAAAATACTAAAATACTTGGTTTTAAAAATCAAATTTATTTTGGTACCCAAGTATTCTTGGTACCAAAAAGTTTAGGGACATGATCCCTATCATTTAAGTTCAAAGCCCTAGGATTATGAACCCTCTTGGGCGCATGTGGTGCACTAACATGGTCAAAATAATATTTATTCAAATGACCCTTCTGATTGTAATTTGTGTAATGAAAGAGATTCATTTATTTTTGTAGACCATTAGCTCGTGCACGGGAAATATTTTCAAATAAAGATTATCTTTTAGAAATATTTTGCAAATAAGAAACATTATCAAAACAAAACTTTCCTAAGTGGTCATATCTACCACAAACATCACATTTAAAAACATATGGTCTACTAGAAACATTTAGCAAATAAGATTTTCTTTTTAAATCAAAACAATATTTGGCCAAATAATCAAAACGACCACAAAGATCATAAGGATACACATGAGCATGCTTGTGATGAACAATAGGTGCATGTATGGGTACATGTGATGAAGAGACTTGATGAGATGCACAAGGAGCATTGACATTTTTATATTTGTGTGCATCATAGAAAAATTTAGCTAAATGGTCTTTACGACCATAAATGGAGCACTTATAAACTTTGCTATACAAGTATGCATAGTGTGTAGGTGATTTGTAAGTTATAGCACTAGATTTAGCACACTTGTCCATAAGTTTCTTATGATTATCAATGCATGTGTTAAAAGTTGAATCTAAGCATGATATACGATTTTTCACATGATTCAATTTATTATTGGTCACAACATCATTGATAATAGAAGTAGAGCATGTATGGTTATTCTTAAAAGAATCAAATTTATTTCTAATGCATTCTACTTCTAGCATGGCATTTTTATTAGCATGAGTTAAGCTAGAAATGGATGAAGTCAATTTTTCATTTTCCAATTTTAATATATCATTAATTTCTTTATGAGCAACATTTTCTTGAGAAATGATATCAAAATTGGAGGCTAGTTTCTCATGATCGAATTTTAAACTAACATGCTTGCTTTTGAGATTAATAAAATTATTTTACAATTTAGTATAGGCATGAGATAATCTTTCATATGCACAAGTGAGTTCATCAATAGATAAATCATTATCAGAATCAGAATCGCTTACTACAGAAGAGTTATCCTCTTGTGGCCATGTGTATGATGCTCCATATGAACTTGAAGAAGAATCATCCAAAGCTTATCGGATTGCCTCCAAGTCCCCTTGATGTGCTTCAATGAATTTCCAAAGTTTGTAAGCACTATCAAAATAAACGAATTTGTTAGAAAAGGATGAGTCAAAAGCATTAAGCAAGAATTCTAACAAAAGCTTATTTATTGTAAACGTTTTCTTATCATGATTGCCCCACTTGGATTTCTCTAATGTGGGCACAATATAAGCACAATCAATAACTTCCCATAAGTCAATATTTCTAGATTCAACAAATATTTTAAATTTAGAGCACCATTGAGCATAAGGGAAATTTCTATATTTTGGAGCAATATTTGGATTATATCCTAAACGAAATACATTTATATTCATGATATATATGTGAATATATGCAAGCAAGACAAATGCAATCATAACTAGATTAGCACAAATAAGATAACTTGGATCTTTAACTCAAGGTGATTAGACCTTAAATCAAAGAGCACCAAGCTCCGATACCAATCGTTAAACTCTAGAGGAGGAGGGGGGATGATTAGGGTCTTATGCTAGTCTAATTTAATTTAAAGCTAATTAAAACTAATTAACAAATTATTCTTGCAAGAGAGATATACAATATGTTACAAGCAAGAATAAGCAATATGAATAAATGTAAATATCCTAGCAATGAGATATACTATGTGATATATGTTTTCGTCAAAAGTTGCTTTCATTGATGATTCCATTAATCTTCTTTTGATTACAGAGAATTACAATGAAAAAATAAGAAAATTACAACTTTTAAAGAAAATAACACAGAATTCGTTTATCGAATACTGCTTTTGTGGGACTTTGCCTGTGCCGGGAACGCTTTGGTTCGTGGACCACCGAATCTCAGATCGTGAGAGGGGGGATATGATTCTTCCTTCGTTATCAAAGTCAGAATTGAAAATGATATCTTATCGATGTAAGATAGTCGTTCTTCTTGAAAACAAGTCTAAGCCTGAATGTCAAGGAATCGCTCCAGGAACTGAAATCTCTGCTCTCTCTGCTCTGGAATGCTCTAACAAATGCTCGATCCCCGTCAGAAGTGACCCTAGGGGGGTATTTATAGCCTCAGGGGTCTGTAACTGCAAAAACACAACTCGATAACAAGTCAGTACGGCGCGACAGTGTTTTACTGTCTCGCTAGTCGAGACAGCATTTGCTGTCTCGCCCAGCGCGACAGAAAATTTACTGTCGCGCCCAGCGAGACAGTAAAAAGCTGTCGCGCCCAACGAATATTCTTGGCAGTTTTGCTGTAACTGCCTCCCCACATTTCAAACTCCGTTATTTTGGCAGTTATTCGCTTGATTTTCGCCCATGTTGTTTCCCACGTCCCTTGGCAGTTAATGGACACGTGTAGGGCAGTTATTGGGGTGGTTATTTGACCATTTCAATGCTGTAGACAGCAAATTTACTGTCTCGCTGGCGAGACAGTAAATACTGTCTCGCTGAGCGAGACAGCAAATGCTGTCTCGACCGGCGCGACAGCAAATGCTGTCTCGACCGGCGCGACAGTAAAAGACTGTCTCGCTGGCGAGACAGCAAAAGACTGTCTCGCTGGCGAGACAGCAAAAATTGTGGGTTTTGGGTTATTTTCCTAGTTTTGAGTGGTTTTCTGTGTTGGGATATCCATTAGCATTTTTTGACGCCTACAGATACCCCCTCCAAAGTATTCCAGACGTATTCTTTTATAGAAGAGTCTGGGATGCTTTGGATAAGATAGACTTTACTTACGATCCCTTCAATGCTTGGTTGAGTAGATCATGTAGCAGGACTTGCAAATGGCTTCAACCTCTTGACCTCTTCTGACTTTAGTCTATCCAGTTCTTTGTAGAATAGCTAATGTTCTCCCGGTGTCGCGTTTATCGCTTGACCGTTGTCGAGATCTTGAATCGAAGCTGGTATTTGTTCTTGTAGGTTCAGCTTTTGTCATTGAATTGACACGTTCACCGTTGGAGTATTCATCTGTATTGCATTTGATCTTTGATCAAGAGAATATCTGCCGTTTCATGCTGTGAGGCAATGTTTATGGTCTCTATGGAAAAAAAAAATGTTTGCTGCTTCGTGGCGCAAGACAGCTTTGTAGTATTTGCCGTCTCGCTCGGCGAAACAGCATTTGCTGTGGCGCTCGGCGAGACAGCATTTGCTGTCACGCTCGGTGAGACAGCATTTGCTGTCGCGCTCGGCGAGACAGCATTTGCTGTCGCGCTCGGCGAGACAGGGGTATAAAATCGGGACTTAGGATTTTTTTAGGGTTTCTGGGCGATTTTTTCTGGGCGATTTCTGACTGGTTTTCTTCCCTCTTTTCTCCTCTTTGTTGCCGATTTGTGTGGTGCTTCGATTTGGTGAGATTTGCATCGGATTTCAAAGGTTTGTTCGCCTCCTTTTCTTTCAAATTCTGATTTTGTTGAACTGCGACCATGTCTGTGTTGTTTCGATTGTGTTGGCTTAATTTCTTGTTGATCACATACTCAAAACCCTAATTTTCCTTTCGGGTTTCACTGTAGATCATACATTCGGTATGTCGCCACGCAAATCCAAGGGTTCCCGAAGCCGTTCGACTGCTCAGTCCTCTGAGGAGGCTGCCCCTGCTGCCGCCTCGCATGGGGGTAGGTTTCTTTCACCCTTTCACAAATTTAGATACTGTATTTCATCAATTTTATATATATATGCCTGTGTTTGTATGCAGATCCTCGTTTGTATCCTTTGAGATACCTTCGAGAAGAGCCGGCATCCTCCTTTGAGGGGATCGACGCTTAAAAGTGTTCGTTTTGCTTGGACAAAACACACTTCAGAACATACAGGAGCGATTTTATATCAACCCACATGTGTTAAAAGGTTTTGATATGCCGTTATAATGTCCGTGTATAGCGACGCATATCTCCTTTATACATGTGGGAGATGACAAATCGTCACGCCTGTTATGAAATAGCGATTATATCTTATAGAGTAAGATATACCGCTTTTTCCATAATTTTAGGAGTATCCTCACACCATTTACGTGTATGTTTTCTTTATCAGTCCAATTTCCTTCTACTGCCATTCCTGCTGATGCGGTTACTGGTCGGAGTGGTATTATTCATTCTCTTTATGAGGGATTACCCTTAATAGAATCCGCTCCTCGATTTAAACCGGATTATAGTGAAGGAGCTAGAGAACTGATTCAGCGAGGTAGTTGCCGTATTCTGCGACGGATAATCACTGACACCCCTCTGATTTCAGAACGGGATGATAACAAATATATAAGAAAGCCGGATTTCTTGTTTGGTGACGCCATAAAGGATCCGGGGGTCGCATTCTGCAAGCCCGCACAATGGTTACATCAAAGTGGGTCATCCTTCTTATATTTGCCGCTGATCCCTCGGGACCACTCGCTGTTAAAGTTCAGGAATTTATCTGTTAACCGCGAAATGTTCTGGAGGTTAACTGAAAACCACGAACACATTCATTGTGGTTTTGTTGGGAAGGAAGCCACCCCAGGTTCAAGTGAGAGAGCTTCCGTACGAGGGCTTCATCCAGGTGTTTTAGGACTAGATAATATACCCCACAATGAAACAACATCGCGAGCCAACATAGTGAAGAACCGGTTAGCGGCAGCGGGAAAGGTGTTACCCAAAGACAGCTTCAGATGTTATGGGTGGGTCCATTATTTTGGAGACAAATGGTGGTGGACTAGAATGACTCGCTACGTTTTGAAACGTTGGGAGCAAGAATTAGCAGAATTGGGGTTGGCGGTTCCGATCCGTGCTACCATGAGTGGTCTGCAGATTAGTGTAGGTTATTTCCTCTGTCTGTTCGAGATCTACAACCCGGATACTAACACCTTCTTTACCAAGAATGGGGAACTCGGACTACCACTGCATGAGATGATGCAGGTTTCTGGCTTGCCGTTGGGTGATGTTCCATATCAAGAGTTCTTCCCAACTACCGATCAACTGAATAAAATAAAGGATCGGTCAGCTGTGACTCATGACGTTTTATGGGAGTTGACTTGCCACTACCACATAGCTACGGCTGAGATGGACACCAAAGCAAGGAGGAAGTCTCCTCAAGTCAGCTTAAAACAGTTCGCTGATTATCTATTCAAGAATTTAGAAGACCGTTCAAAAGATGTATGCGGATTGTCTCCAATGAGTCAAGATGAAATCAATAGGCTGTTGGAGAAAACAAAGGCCCAAACTTATACCTCTCATTCAGAAGATGGGTTTCCATATGGGACAAAATTTCGTTCTTATTTATTGCAAGCTGGCGTTCCGATTAGCTCTACCGCTCTGTTGGCTGGTTTCTTGGCTTTGTGGCTAAAGAGGTGCGTGGTTCCCCACCAATCCTCTGATATAATGCCAATGGAAGTACTGTATCCAGCCGTCCAGTTAGCTACAGGTCGCAAATTATCCTTGCTTCCTGCTATGATAGCTGCCATTCACAGTGGATTGCGACAGTTAATCATTGCGTTTACTCAGGAGAAGAAGAAACCCTCCGCCAATTTATCAGTTCCGAAGCTGGAATTGCCATATACATATTTAATGGCTTGGTTAGTGCTTCACCGACCAGACTTAATGGAAGCTCCGGCGGAGGTAAATCCCAACATTCCTCTGTTGCAGAACCTTGAAGCTTGCAAATGGATTAAACATAGAGAGCCGGATATAACGATTCAGTTCAGAATTCACAAGTGTTGGGAATTCTATCCTTGTTTCCCTCAGTTCTCTGGTACCTACAACGCCACTTTATTGGATGCTGAGGATCCAAGGCAGAATCGCACCGTCTTGGATATTGGGTGTTTCAGATGGTTGATGAATATTCGACCCGGTTACCTATTGTTCAGGGTGAGAGATACTTGTCTAATTGAACCCTATCTTCCATGCCGATTTGCTCGTCAATTCGGCTATGACCAAATATATGTCGGCAACCCGAATCGTCACTTAAGCTTCCGTGGAGGACTTATCGACGGAGCGAGAGCTTGGTTCTGGAGTATCGCCGGTTGTACCAACGCCGAGTTCGATCTCCCCTTGGAAATACCACCTCTACGGATGACATTTTTATTTTGTAAATGGTTGCTTGCTGCTAACACCACCACCCGACACCAGAGAGTGCAGGAACCAGTAGAGGAGGCAGCCCTGCGCCGTTCAAGCAGAGCGACACGTGATGTTGTGACCTCGCCTAAAAAGAAAGAAGCTGCCGAATCCTCGAGGAAGGGAAAAGAACCGGCTCGTTCAGCTGGTAGTGAAGAAGAATTTGATTCTGAGGAGACGGAGACTTCCGAGGAGGAGGGCAAAAGCTCAAGTTCCGAGGAGAGACCAGGTCTTCCTGATTCTTTCTTTGAAAGTGGACTTGTGCGTCCGTCTGCTGTGTCTACTCGACCATCAGATGTTCCAAAAAGGAAGAGAGAGAGAGTTGTTATGGAACATCCGAACCGAATGACAGTAGAGGTTCTTAGTTGTGATGAAGAGGATGAGGAAGATATAGTGCCTATTGCTCTTCGGCCAAGATCCTGACCTTCTGCTCAAACTCAAACTCAAGCCTCTCCCAAAGCTGAATTATGCACTAAACATCGTCATGAAGGGTCTGGAGTTAGGGATAAAGGGCGTCCATCGAAAAGGCAGAAGAAATCCGCCTCCAAACCCCGTGTTCGTCTTCCGGCTGTAGAGGAGACGTCTGCTCACAGTACTTCTTCAGATGAGCAAGGTAACTATTTGTTTTTATCGTTCCTACAATTTTTATGTTCAAGCTTATTTCATGTTCAATTTCTGTAGGGAGTCGAGAGGAAGGAGAACTGCGAGTTGATGCTGCTTCTCCCGGAGGTATGGAGACCGAAGAGACCAGCTATGTCCAACAGATGCAGGATGCTTTGAAAGAAGGACCAGCTGGTATTCCACTACCTCCTGAAATGGATCCCTCAGCTACGGACACAGGTACTGATCTTTCTCCTCTGGGAAGAGAAATCCGAGAAATGAATGAGTCGGACCGTGTGCCTCCTCTAATGACCTGTGTGCTTTCTATTCTTTTAGCTAAACTAAAAGAAGTTGGCACAAGTAGCGAAGCTGCTGAAATTGTCCCGACGGACAAAGGTAAAATTAACCTTCATCTTGAACAAATTCACCTGAATTCATAAGTTATTTACAACTCCATGTACTTCCTGTAGATATCGTAACGAGCGAACCAGCAGAAGGAGGAATCGCCCATACTCCTAAAATAGACGACTTCACTGATTTCGATTACCGTATCGATATTTCAGAGGGCGATCATCAAGAAATTTCCGATTTGTTGTTCGGGAAAGACACTGGTGCGGCCACAGAATCAACGATTGGCGCTGATTTAACAGAAGCAGGTCCTTCTGAGAGTAAGGCTTCTATTCTGTAAACTTCTCACCTTACATTTTCTAACTTGATTAATCGTATAAATGTTTGAATTATAGGACCAGCCGTCGAAGCTGATACAACTACAATCACTGGAACGACTGATCAGCCAGAGGGTCGTGAGCTCGTGCCATGGACAGGAACTGAAGTTGATTTGCAATCATTAGTTCTTGAATCTCAACCTCGTACTCCTATGGACCCCATGATGATAGAGGTCACCGTCACTCCCCAGATTAGTCCAGTCGCAACAAAAGCAAGACCAACTGAAGAAGTTGGTACGTCGGCTGATGTTGTGCCCAGAGCTGCTAAGTTTTACCCATAGCTAATTTCAAATCTCGAATTATTATTCCATTATGATCATCGTAATCTTTTTGTTTGTAGAATCTCCTCCTAAGGAGCCTCTTAGTTTGGACCCGTCATTTTCTGAGGCTTTAGTTAAAAAAACATCTGATATAACGGGTGCGTCGACAGCTACCGTTCTTGAACCAACCTTGGTTGTTCAGGAATCCGGACTACCATCCTTGGGTAAACCAAGTCGTATTGAAGGCTCTTCTGTCGAACTTGGTATGTTTCATCCTGTTGTCTTGTATGCATCCATATGTTCTGTACTGACTTATTTGCCCTCATCGCAGTTCCTTCATCATTATCGAATCAAATACAAGCATTATTGGTTGACGACGATCCGAACAAGGCTGTCATCTGTTCCAATCTCCAGGGCTTCATCCCCTTCCTGAACTCTATGGTCGATCGTATTCTCTTCAAAGGATCGCACTTTGAGGGTTATAAAAAATCTCTCGAGCGTTTTATATCAGGATTCAGAGAGGAAGGGTATAATGAGCTAGCCGATTCGATCAATGCTTATTTGGTTGATTTGAAGCGACATATTGAACTTCTACAAGCTCTTCGTGCTAAAGGCATACCCTTCTATATCGCTTCTCACATGGAATCCAGGTTGCAAGCTTGGCGTGACTCCCAGAAAACGGCCAACTCTGAACTCCAAAAGTTAAGAGCCCATAGTCACCAGCTTAGAGTGATCATTGACAAAAGAACACAAGCTAAGGTCAATCTACGCCGGGATTTAGAATCGAGCCGAGCGGAAATAGCTCGCCTAGAGGAGGAACTTGCAATGGCCAAAGATGCTTATGATGTCTTGGAGTCCGAGTTGGCGCGAGAAGTTCATATTGAGGAAGACCTGTTGCAACAACTAAACCTTCAAGATAAAGTAATTGCTGATAAGGAACAAGAGGTTGCTGCGCTTCAAAGTGTTGATGAAGAAGCTTTCAAGATTAAATTGACAGCTGAACTTGAACAGACTTATGCATTAGAGCTGTCAAAACTTGAAAATCAAATTAGTCAATATAAACTTTTGTAATTAGAGAGCATATATCTTTGTAGCTTCCTTTGAACACTCTTGGTCAATATATATTGAATCATTTTGCTTATTAAGATTTCATTATGATTACTCATTCTTGTTTAGAATAAATAACCATAATGCTTATAGGATTTTTTGGCAAATCCTCAGCCATCAACGGATTTGATATGCCTTTACCGACACCGTTTGAATCGGGCTAGTATGTGAATTATCTAAGTCCGTTTCACATATAACGTTGGGCTAAAAGACTTAAACTCTTTTAGACTTTAAACTACAACATTGAATGTGTAGGCTACATGTGTTAGATGTAGGCTTATCTCTGATAAGGGATAGAGATAACATCCCCCATGTGTATGTGACACGGATTTTAAAATGTGGATGGATTACGTTCTCTTTGTATGAAAACGAATCTAAGCTTGTGAAGAAAGAACTTGGATATTCTAGTTCAGAGTCTCTTGTTTGTTGGTAGAGAAAAAACCCAGAATTGGAAAGGAATAATTTCGTATTCCATTTCCTTGTCTCTTGTTTGTTGGTAGAGATAAACCCAGAAATGGAGGGGGGATAATTTCATATCCCAACTCCTGGTCTCTTGTTTGTTGGTAGAGATAAACCCAAAATCGGAGAAGGAGAATTTTATATTCTATCTCCTGGTCTCTTGTTTGTTGGTAGAGATAAACCCAGAATCAGAGAAGAAGAATTTTATATTCTATCTCCTGATGCAAAGGAAACTCAAAGTGGGATCTCCACTTAAAGAATCCGAATTGGTTTGAATAACCCTAACTGTCATAAGGTTTGATTATTCAGTTTGTGGACCTCTCGTTCATGGAATGAATCGAGAGGGGATTTTGGCTTTGGTCCTAACTGTAGTAAGGTTTGACCAAGTAGATGATCCTAACTATTTAAAGGTTTAATCACTCGATTTGTGGACCTCTCGTTCATGGAATGAATCGAGAGGGGATTTTGGCTTTGGTCCTAACTGTAGGAAGGTTTGACCAAAAGAGGAATAAGAGTAGGGTACAAATAACAATGCATTTGTTGATTTGTATGAAATACTCAGTGAACAATTTTGATTTTAAGCATAAGAATTCAACCGACCGATGACCTTTGGTTGATCTGGACGGTGGGGGTTTCATGGCGTGGGATTACAAGTCGTCGAGACTCCCTTTTCATAATTGTATTACAAGGTTTCGTGAGGAAAGATTAACTGTCATTAAATCTTATCTCAACGATATTAGTAAAAACATCTTATTCATATGATCATTATTTTTTTTATTCATGATAATCAACTGATAACGGATTATCCCGAAATATCCTGCATAGGACTCTCTAGGAACTTTCCGTATTACATAGGTTATCCTGAACGTATTATGGGTAATACTTTTTCAAGAACTTCCCATTTATTGGCATCATCAATTTATTATCGTCTTGAGTAACCAGACGGTATGCACCATTTGAATAGACTGTTTCTATTACAAACGGTCCTTCCCATTTGGGTTCAAATTTTCCTTTCTTCTTAGAGTTGAGGATCATAGGTCTTCTGACGGCAAGAACTAGATCTCCTTCTTTAAAACTTCGTCGTCGGACCCTTTTATCAAAAGTCCGAGAAATTCTGGCCTGATAAAACTCGATCTGTTGTTGAGCTTCCAAGCGCTTTTCATCTAACATCTCTAATTCCTCGAGACGTTTCTGATGATGTTCTTCCGCCGTCATTCCCGTTGCAAGGGCGATACGGAGAGAAGGAATCTGTATTTCCAATGGGAGAACAGCTTCACATCCATATGTTAAGGCATATGGAGTTGCTCCGGTAGGTGTACGGACAGTTGTGCGATAAGCCCATAAAGCTTCGCCAAGTTTGTCGTCCCAATCTCGTTTATTGGTTTTCACCA
>BQKN01049963.1:2319-26582 GCA_022839385.1 Asparagus kiusianus | reverse complement strand
GTTGATTTGTCGAATCATCGTGCCGAGCCATGCTAAGGGACCTATAGACAATTTTATACGCCTACAGATACCCCCTCCAAAGTGATCCAGCCTCATTCTTTTATAGAGGAGTCTGGAATGCTTTGGATATGATTGCCCCTACCTTTCGTAGGTGTAACGGGTCCTGAAACGACTTTCGTTCTGTATTCCTTCATTCCTTCGGGCTATTCGGTGCTTTGTCGAATGCTTGTAAGGATTCCGGTGCTGCATTTATTGTCTGACCGTCGTCGGAATTTGAACTTGAAGTCGATTCCTGATTTTCCAATCTTTTAGCTTGTGCTCATTTGTTCGACGTACAACTAACCCTCGATTGTTGGCGTTGAGTCTTCATTTGTGACGCGTTGTCCGGCGTCGTGTTATTGAGTTATCCTTAAGAATATTTTTAGAAGAATATTCTCCAGGAACTTCTCAATAACAATAGGGAATAGTTTATACTCGTATACCTTATTGGAGTATTTCCGTGCTCAAAAATAAGCTGAACCGGTTTGAAAATGAGCCAAAAAAGGCAGTAATTTGGCTCAAAAAATTTCTTCCGTTCCTTCCGAATGTGTGGGAGAGACAGGAATAAACCAAGGATGGGACCCTCAGTTGATTTGAAGTCGTTTCGACGCTTAATTCAGTCTCTTTTGAACTGATTTGGACTGATCCGGTTCGGTTTACCTTGGTCCGGTCCGGTTCAACTTGGTCCACATTATAAAAGGGGTCCATTTTTCTTTCTTTTTCTCTTTTTCCTTCCTCTCTCTAGGGCCGGCCCCCCTTGTCCCCTCTTTTTTGAATTTCTTTTCCCTCGAGTGTCTTTTCTCCTCGAAACTTTGATAGTTGTCCCAGATCTAGGCTTCCTTTTGATCTTGGACTGAAAAATCCCTCGAAAAACCATTTTTTAAAATTCCTCTCAGGCCCCTCGAGCACGTGGTAAAAGTTTCCTAAAAGGTCTCATCTTTGTTGGATCTCGAGCCTTTCTTCAGGTAAATTCTCCACAATTTTGATCTTTTTCATGCTCAATTTAATTTATGTATTTGTGGGATTATATGTGAGGGTTGAGGGTGTGATTTGACACCTCGAGCTTCTCTTTCAGGGGGGTAGATCTGATAAAAAAGTGATCTTTTTTTTAGATCTGACCTCTTAATTTATTTTGCAGTTTGTCATGTCGCGTGCTTCGAGAGGTCGTTCCCCTGCTATGTCGGCTGATGGCGCGCCTCCTTCCTATGCTGGTGAGCTATTTTTGGCAGTATTTGGAAATTTACAAATTAGTCCCTATTTTCTTGGAAATTTGCAAATTGGTCCTTTTTACCCCACGTTGTTCTCCTTGGTGAGGCAATCGGGAAGAGCCTTGATTCTCCTTGGTGAGGATCGACGCTTTTGGCATATTTGGGAATTTTGCAAATTAACCCCTCTTTTCTTGAAAATTTGCAAATTGGTCCATTTTACCCCACGTTGTTCTCCTTGGCGAGGCAATCGGGAAGAGCCTTGATTCTCCTTGGTGAGGATCGACGCTTCAAAGATATATTTTGCTTGGTCAAAACCATATCTCAAAAATAAAGGGGGCGATTTGACACTACATTGCACTTTATAAGGCAGGGATATGTTGTCGACATGCCCTGTTTTGTGATTGCACAATGTGGCCAAATCGTCTCACCCTTTATAAGGCAATGACTCTATCTTATCTATTTGTAAGATGAGTTCAATTTCCTTTTATAATTAAGACTAACCAGTGTTTAACTGTTTATTTCGCAGTGGGATACCCTTCTGGCTCGTTCTCATCCCACGCAGTATATGGGCGTCGTGGCGAGTATTACTCGATCTCCGACGATCCTTCCCCTATTCCAGTTGCTCCTCAATTTGCTTCGGGCACATCGACTGAGGTTGCCCAGGTGGTGAGGGAAGGTGGGCATCGAACTATTCGCCAGCTGATTACAGATGCGCCTTTTGTGAAGGATGCTAGCTCTACTCAGCCTCTTCGGAAGAGTGATTTCTTGTTTGGTGATTCTGTCGATGACCCAGAAGCCGTATTTATTGATGCTGAACAGTGGCTTCAATAGACCGGCAATGGCTTCATATACTTGCCGGAGATTCCTCGACATAGCTCGTTGACTGAGCTCAGGCGTCAGGCCGTGACGCGGGAGATGTCGTGGCGTTTGACTGAGGATCATGAGAGCGTCCATTGCGGCTACGTCACTCATCAGGCAGTTCCTGGCTCGAGCAGGAGTCATATCACTGGACTGCATCCCGGAGTGGTGGGATTAGATGCGCCGCCACGTAACGAGCTCCTCGCCACCGCTTCTACTTTGAGGAACCGTCTTGCTACCCTAGGACGTGAGATGCCCGCTACTCGTCACAGGTTTTATGGTTGGGTCCATTCTCTGGACAAGTTTTGGTGGACCCGTATGACGACGTATGTCTTGAGCCGATGGGGCGAAGAGTTGCATGCTTGTGGCTTATATGCAGCTATCCGTGCCACTATGTATGGCTTGCCGGTCAGCGCAAGGCATTTCTGCGCTTTGTTTGAGCTCTATAATCCAGACTCGAACACTTTTCTGACCCGGCAAGGGGAGTTGGGTTTGGCCCTCCATGAGATGCACAGGATTTCTGGCTTGCCCATGGGACAGATGTTGTATCAGGAGTATTTCCCTTCTAGTCATGAGTTGAGTCAGCTGAAGGATCGCATGCCCGACCGTTATGAGACCCTGTGGGACCTTACTTGTCACTACCACATTGCTTTGGCGCAGTCCGAGCCTTTAGCAAAGAGGACCAAGGTATGTGTGAGTTTAAAGCAGTTTGCGAACTACTTGTTCAAGAATCTGGAGAGCAGTTCTGGCGAGGATATTTATGAGTTGGCCCCACTCACTCCTTCAGAGGTGAACGGTCTACTGAAGAAGATTGACGCTCACTCCTACACCACTAGCAGTCCTGAGGGTGGCTTCCCTACGAAGACCAGGTTCAGATCCTTCTTATGGCATGCGACCACACCGATTCGACCGATGACTCTTCTTGCCGGCTTTCTTGCTATCTGGTTGAAGAAGTGCGTGGTTCCATACCAGTCTGGCGACGCCTTGCCCTTGGAGGTACTCTATCCAGCAGTTCAGCTTGCTTACAAGAAAGAACTCTCACTTCTTCCGGTGATGGTGGCTAATATTCACCGAGGACTTCGACAGCTTTCCAGTGCCTTCACACGGAAGGAGACCGATTTGCCAGGTCAGATTCCCACTCTTAAGGTGGAGCTTCCGTACGCTTATCTGATGGCCTGGTTCGTCCTCCACCGCTCGGATATGATGTCGGTGCCGAACGCCATAGACCACTCTGTTCCCCTGCTACAGTTGCTTGAGAATGGCAGGTGGGAGGGCCGTGGATTTTCTGATGTCAGACAGCAGCTGCAGGTCCACAAGTGTTGGGCATTCTCCACTTGTTTTCCGCAGTTCTCCGGCCGATACGGCGAGTGCTTGATAGATGAGGAGAGGCCGAGAGAGTATCGGACCCACTTAGACATCGGCTGCTTCAACTGGCTGGTGAACATTAGGCCCGGCTATCTGACTTTCCGGGTGAGGGATCAGTGCTTCATAGAGCCGTATCTACCCTGCCGATTCGCTCGCCAGTTTAGCTATGATCAGCTTTACGTCGGGAATCCTCGTCAGCCGCTTCGGACCCATAATGGCTTAGTAGACGGTCTTCGTGCATGGTTGTGGACCGTGACCGGCTGCACTAGTGCCAAATTCAGTCTCCCGAGTATTGATCGGCAGTTGAACCTTACCTTCTTAAGCTGCAAATGGTTGCTAGCAGCGAACAAGACTGTCCCCGTGAAGCCGATTGCAGAGATAGAGGCTGAGGAGGCTTCTCAGATTGATTCCCTTAGGATTCGGGAGAACGCTCGGGCACAGAGGACGCGAAACAAGACTCGTCGGCTTGATGAAGAGGGACAGAAGACCTTTCATTCTGCAGACGAGGTTTCAGGCGGAGACCCTGAAAATTATGATGACTTTTCCGAGCGAGGTTTGCAATTCATCTTTTCCTTCTATCTTCCAGAAGTATTGAAACTGACTATGGTTTGATGTTTCAGGGACCACAGTTGATCAGGATGAAGAGTTCCGTCCTCCTCCCCAGGCGAGACCTTCGATCCCCATTGCTAGGCGGAAGAGATTGGCCCGTAAGCCGCGTGCAGCTTCTCGAGCATCTGATATGGACCTGGCTGGTGACGATCCTGCTAGTGACGGAGGTAACGTCTACCCTGTGAACCATTCTCTTGGTTATTCAGAACATTGACTCATGCTTTTCCATCTTTATATAGGAGTGCGTGGAGAGAGTCTCGATCCTATTCCCGTATCTCCCGATGAGTCTGACCCACTACCCCCTGTAGAGAGGCCTACAGGGGTTGCTGACATTAGAGAGGAGGTCAATGTAGGACCTGATTCCGTGAACCAAGGTACATCTAACACTGACAACGTATTTCTTTAGATAACACACAAATGAATTTATGTATCCTCTAACTGTCCTCTACTTCTTGCTCCTTCAGATAACTTGCAGGAGGCGAATCTTGGAAATGAAGAGGTTAATGCACCCGTGAAAGGTAACTCATTTCCACTAATTGTAGTCTCTTCATTTCTTTTGGCACTTATATTCTTTTATATCAGATTTCTCCATCGATGATTTTGACGAGGGAAGCCTATTTGCGGACACTCCTATGATGCACTACATATATAGCTCTCCTCAGATTGATGACCAGTTACCTGGGAATATGTTTTCTGAGTCCACCTTCACTAACAATCCCGAGGATGGTTCTTTTGAAGGTATATGCCTCTTTCTGAGTCGATTATAGGACTAGCCAATTTTGACTAATACAGCTAATGTAACGCCTTTGCGAATTTTGAATTTGACAGGAGCTTTTGTTGAGAGAGATCCTGTTGAGCCGGCTGCGAGACCAACTGCACCAGTTGATGCATCCACAGCGGTTACATCTTCACCACCCCCAGCGGCTCAAGGGGAAGAAGGTATAAGTCAACTCATTGAAGAGTGCTATTCCTTTTTTCTTATTAAGACTTTTGACGGACTTCTCCCTTTTTTGTGTAGGGCGTTCTTCTCGTTTTCATATCTTAGTGAAGGAGTTGTTATCTGACGACGATCCTGACAAGGTCGTCATCTGCATAGAAGTTCACTCCTTCTTCTCCTTTGTGAATGCTATGATTGGCAAGCTCTTCCACGACGGACTTTCACTTCACCAGTTTAAACCTCTCCTGAATTCCAGAGTTAATTTGATAAAGGAAGCAGGATATCCAGATTTGGCGAAGGCTATAGTTGACGATCTTGGCTGCCTAGAGCATGAGCTTCAGATGTTTCATGAGCTTCGAGATACCGGCGCCTCTTCATTTATTGCTGCTGAGCTAGAGACCCGTTTACAGTCACTGCGCGAGACTCAGATTCTTGCTAGTTTTGAGGTTCAGGTGCAGCGAGACCGAGTGGATCGAGTTGAAACCGGCCTTGCTACTAGATTATCTTCACTTGCCGAGCTCGATTCTTCTCTTATCTCTTGTGAAACCAAGATAGACCGGCTTGAAAGAGAACTCCGCGAAGAAAAGGAGACTTTGAGCATTCTTCAGATGACGAGAGCACAGGACCAACAGACCTGCACTGCTTTATCTGACGAGCTGACATCCTTAAAGCAGGAGCTGGTTGAGACAGAGGAGACTGCTGCGAAGACCTCTGCCGCTACCGAGGAGTCCATTAGAGCTGAGCTTAGTCAATCTTATGATAATAAGCTGTCTAAGATCAGTCAGCAGATTTTTAGCCACGGGCTTGATGTATGATTTTGTTTGCTGTATACTTTGACTTTTGACTCTCTCAGTGACACTGGTTTTTATCTTTATTTTTATTATGATTCGTCATTCCGTTTGAAATGTTAACCATAATACTCATAGGATTTTTGGCAAACCCTCAACCATCAACGGGTTTGATGAGCCTTTACCGACTACCGTTTGAGTCGGGCTAGCATGCGAATTGTTTAAATCCGCTCGCATGTAACGTTGCGCTCAGAGATTGAATTCTCCGAGACTTCGTGCTATGATGTCGAATACATAGACTTCGCCATTATTACGGGAATAGGCTACCCGGCGACACGTGTGAGGTGTTGACTTTAGGATTTTTGGCTAACCCCCAGCCTTCAATGGATTTGATTAGCCTTTACCGACTACCGTTTGAGTCGGGATAGCATGCGGATTGTCTAAATCCGTTCCGCACGTGACGTTAAGCTATAAGAGTTAACTCTTTTAGTGCTACGACATTGAATACGTAGACTTCGTCTTTCTCCTGTGAAAAGACTAAACAGCAACGTGTATGAGACGTTGACTTAGGATTTTTGGCAAATCCTCAGCCTTTAACGGATTTGACGTGCTCTTACCGATTACCGTTTGAGTCGGGCTTACATGCAGATTATCTTAATCCGTTCCGCATGTGACGTTGTGCTAAAGGAATGAACTCCCTTAGACTTTGTGCTACAACTTCGAATATGTAGACTTCACCATTGTTATGGGAATAGGCTACCCAGCAACGTGTATTAGACGTTGGCTTATCCCTACTTAGGTTTCGGGATAACATACCCCAGAGTCAGACTCCGGTGTCTTTTTTCTACGGATAAAGACCAAACCGGCGACGCGTGTTAGGCGTCGACATATCCTTTCTTAGGATTCAGGATAAAATTCCCCATGCGTGTGAGGCATGGATTTCGGTGTTATTAATAACAACCTGCCACAATGTTGAATATGTGGACGAGTGTTCTTTTCAACGGCTAAGAACTAACCGGCCGCGCGTGTTAGGCGCGGACTTATCCTTACTTAGGTTTCAGGATAAAATACCCCAGAATTGAACTCTGGTGTCTTCTTCTACGGAGAAAGACTAAACCGACAGCGCGTGTTAGGCGCAGACTTATCCCTGCTTAGGATTCGGGATAAACTTCCTAGGATGAATCCTAATTTTATAAATTTTGGAAAAGGAGTTGTTATGGGAAAGGAAGAATTTTACATTCTATTTCCCGGATTCTGGAAAGGAAGAATTTTATATTCTATTTCCAGTGCAAGAAAGAGACTAGAAGTGGGATCTCCACTCCGAGAATCTGGAAGATCTAGATAAACTTACCTTTTATAGGATTGATTATCTGATCGAAAGAAGAGTTCTTCGTTTATCGAAGTGAAATTTCAGCTTCGGTTATAACCATGAAAGGGTTAAACCAAAGAGAAAAGAAAGAGAGTTCTTTCGTTTATCGAAAGGGGACTCCGAATTGAGAGTGGACCTTTTTGGTGGACTCACTGTCAATTGAAATTGATCAGTGAGGGATTTTGGTGGTGTGAACTTGGGTTATCCTTTAGAATATTAAGTGTAATATTCTTCAAGGAATTTCCCGATAAATGGGTTGTCTTGAACGTACTAGGGATAGTACTTTTTCAAAAACTTCCCATTTATTGGCATTAATTGCCTGATGCCCTCTAAAGAAATTAAGCGGTAGGCGCCGTTTGAATAGACTGTGTCTATTACAAACGGTCCTTCCCTCTTAGGTTCGCATTTACCTTTCTTCTTAGAGGTGAGGATTATTGGTCGGCGAGCAGCGAGGACCAGATCTCCTTCCTTGAAGCTTCTTTGGCGAACCCTTTTGTCAAAGGCTCTGGATATCCTGGCTTGATAGAACTCGATGTGTTGTTGAGCTTCCAAGCGCTTTTCGTCCAGCCTTTCGAGTTCCTCAAGACGTTTTTGATGCTGCTCTTCGGTCGTCATCTCAGTTGCGAGAGCGATCCGAAGGGAGGGGATTTGAATCTCTAACGGTAGCACAGCTTCACATCCGTACACTAGAGAATATGGAGTGGCTCCTGTAGGAGTGCGTATTGTGGTGCGATAAGCCCAGAGCGCTTCGCCGAGTTTATCGTCCCAATCTCGCTTATTGGTCTTCACAAGCTTTGACAGGATCTTGATGATCGTCTTGTTGAAAGCCTCAGCTAATCCGTTCGTAGCGGGATAATAAGCTGTTGACGAAACATCTTGAATCTTGAACTTGTCACAGAACCTGATGAAGGCGTTGCTTATGAATTGCGGACCGTTGTCATGAATGATCCGCCTCGGCACGCCGTGTCGGTATATGACATGATGCTTGATGAAGTTGATGACATTGTTCGTCTTCACTTCTTTAAGCGGAATGGCTTCAGCCCACTTTGAAAAGTAGTCGGTGATAGCGAGAATAAATCGATCACCTTTGACTGAAGGAGAAAATATATGACCGACAATATCCATACCCCATGTCTCGAATGGCCAAGACGTGGTTGATGTGTGTAATCGCTCCGGAGGTTGGTGCATATAATTTGCATGCACTTGACAAGCATGACATTCTCGGGCGTACTCGATCGCGTCACGAACCATTGTTGGCCAGAAATATCCCATTCTTCTGATTCGATCATACAGCTTAGGACCAGGCTGATGCGCACTGCATTCTCCTTCATGTGCTTCCTTAAGAACTTCTTTTGCTTCTTCGTTCGAAAGGCATCGGAGAAGCAAATCATCATACCCCCGGCGATATAGCGTACGGGTCTCGGTATTGTAAAAGAACCGCGGAGCTCTTCGGCGAATAGATTCTTTTTCTTTTGCGTCCTCTGGTAAAATGCCGTATTGGACGTAATCAATAATGGGAAAACGCCAATCTCGGGACTCAGACCCGATTTGGGTTGAGTTCACCTCTTTGGCGTTCTCGTTTTTATCATCCTCCTCTTCAACCTCCATATCGTATATGGGTATGCAGAGTTGGTGTGATCTTACTGTGACTAGCAGTTCAGTTTCGGGCGGTTGCGCGAGTGATACTGCTAGGGTTGCCAATGCATCCGCATAAGCGTTCTGGAGACGTGGGATATATTCGATATAGAATTCTTCAAAAGAATCTGCCATTCTGACGGCCTCCTGGTGGTATGGAATCAGGTCTGGGTTCCTGACCTCATACTCTCCACGAACTTGGTTGACGATCAATTGAGAATCTCCAAAGGCTTCGAGATATTCGACCCCCAGCTCCTTGGCGAAACTGAGTCCAATGATGAGCGCGTTGTACTCGGCTACGTTATTGGAACATGGGTTCGTCAGTGAATAAGCTCGAGGCATCACGTGCTTCCCTGGGGAAACTAAGACCACTCCAACTCCGGAGGTGACTTTAGGACATCCAGGGGTTACTGCCTTATTAACTGCTCTCGAAGCACCATCAAAGTATAATTGCCATACTTGTTGGTGTGATGTGGTGTTAACCTCGTAGGTTTCGTCTGGCAAGTCATCATACACTTCAACCGTATCTGTTGTCAGACTTGCCGCCAGAAGATCACAAATTGCTTGTCCTTTGACTGACTTCTGCTGTTTGAAGTGCAAATCATATTAGGACAAGAGAAGGGCCCACTTTGCTAACCACCAATTCATCGAACCCGGTTGAGTCATGAATACCCGTACCGGATTAACATTAGCGATGACGTAAATCGTCTGGCCAACTAAGTAATGTCGCATCTTCTGTACCGCAAACACCAATGCGAGACATTCTTTCTCGATCATCGGGTATCGAGACTCGGCGCCTATCAAGGTCCGACTTAGATAATAGACTGCCTGTTCGTGACCATTATCATCGTCTTGTGCTAATAAAGCACTTATCGAATGGTTCATCGCCTTGATGTAAATCAAGAACGGTTTACCTGATTTTGGTACAACAAGAACAGGGGGATTCATCAGATATGCCTTGATATCTTCGAATGCTTTTTGGCAGGTGTTGTCCTAAATAAATGACACGCCCTTCTTGTTTAGCTTAGAAAATGGTTGGCACTTCCCAGATAGGTTTGAGATGAACCGCCGGATGTAAGCTAAACGCCCTTGCAATCCTCTGAGCTCTCTTAGATTCCTCGGGGGTTGCAATTCATGTATCGCCTTCACCTTGTCTGGGTCGATGTGTATACCTTTCGTGGTGACGACGAATCCAAGGAATTTTCCGCTGGACATTCCGAGGAAGGATTTTGTGGGATTCATCTTTAATTGATGACTCCGCATGAGATCAAACATCGTTCTCAAGTCTTTGACGTGATCTTCTTTGTTGTGGCTTTTTACCACCAAATCATCAACGTAGCATTCAACAGTTTTCCTGAGGTGCTTCTGGAAAATCTTAGTCATCGCTCGTTGGTATGTGGCACCCGCATTCTTCAGACCGAAAGGCATCACCGTATAGCAGAAGATACCGAGGGGCGTTCTGAATGCTGTATGTTTCTCATCGTCTGGGTGCATCTTGATTTGATTATAACCCGAAAAGCCGTCCATGAAGGACATTCTTTCGAATCCACATATATTGTCAATAATGACATCCGTGATTGGGAGAGGGAAATCGTCTTTCGGGCACGCTTCATTCAGGTTCCTGAAGTCGATGCAAATCCTGATTTTACCATTCTTCTTCATGACAGGAACGATGTTGGCTAACCAGTCTGGATGTTGTTCCTCTCGGATAAATCCTGAGTCGATCAACTTCTTAACTTCTGCCTCGATGGCTTCCATAATCTGCGGACGAAACCGTCTTTGCTATTGCTTGACAGGTTTGGCATCCGGCTTGATGTCGAGGCGGTGCATTGCCACATTGGGGTCAAGCCCTGGCATGTCTTCATAGTTCCAGGCGAAGACATCAATGTACTCTCTGATCAAGGCAATTAATTCCTCCTTTTCATCTGGGGGAAGACTACCGCTAATGAATATGGGCTTTGGATTGGCCTCATCGCCTATATTAATTTGGACTACTTCGTCTTCGGTGGGTGGCTCTCTTTGCTCGAACCTATCACCATACTGCATGTTTAAGTGATGAACCCATGGGTCCTCCCACGTTGGCATTTGATCATCGTCCTCCATCGTAGATGGATCCGCTGTGGTCATGTTTGACATCAAGGTCTTGAACATTTCTCCCAAACTTGTGTCGGAATCCTCAGCTGAAGAATCTGGCAAATACCCATCCTTAGCTTTGTTAGCAATGTGATCAATGATTTGCCAGCCACATTCGTCTTCCGATGAGACATAGCCTAGGCCTCTCTTGTGATGGTAATAATTATCTGGTTTCCCCTTTGGTACATACGCCGCTTTGACTGGGACACGAGAACCTCGATCGAAGTATAAACCCTCTCCGAGTGTGAAGTCGTACCCTTGTTTTTCCATGAGCACACGCGCTTCCGGACTATACTTAGATAAGTGCAGACCAGATTTGTCGTTATCTTCATCTTCTCTTAGGAAATGATCTGGCACCGGAAGATTTTCTCCTTTACCGTATATCACTGCCTTTTGTCCCCCTATTTTGGCAGGGATAATCTGAGTTGTTCCGAAGGAATGCTGGAGGCGTTTCTTTGTTACATAAGATGATCGGAGCGGCATACATAAATTGGGATTATCGTACAATCCCTTTATCGCATCATCAAGAGACAAGGAATACTCTAAATCACGATTTATTTTAATATCGGCAAGTTGCCAGTTACAACCGCCATCTGACGACTGTTCGTCGTCGAGATTGATTACAAAGGGTACAATGTCATTTAGAACAAAACCACCATTGTAATCAAATCCGGCCTCGGAATCAGCTTCTTCTCCGTTGTCCGTGCCCTGGATCGATGGTTCCGTATCGGATTCATTACCATAAAGGAGAGAATCTGTGAAGTAATTCTCATACCCTTTAAATGGTTGCTTATCCGTGACCACCGTCCTAACCCTCCCATCAGTGTCGACATATTTCAGACACTGATGTAAGGTGGAGGGAACTATAACATTACTATGGATCCAAGGCCGACCCAATAGTAAGTTATAGGATGTCTCAGCATCAATCACGTAGCACGTGACCTCCGTTTTTAGGTCGCCCATCTGGCACTTTATCCGGATTTTCCCCAAAGGTCTTGACCAGCTGGTGTTGAATCCGTAAATGACTGTGCCCGTAGATGCCAACTTACTGACTGGAATGCCAAGGCTGTGCATTAGGCGAAGTGGCATAATACTCACAGCGGAACCCGGATCCACTTGGATTCGGTTGACCTCACTGGAGCCAATGTACCCGACGAAGTACAAGGGCCGATCATGATTTGAATTCTTCGTCTGCATGTCCTCTTTGGTGAAGGTGATGCAGGGAAGATTCTTGGCCGCCACATTACACTGTTGGGCTAACATTTCCAGTTCTTCGGGAGCTGGTTTGATCCTGGTGAGGAATGCCTCCGAATCAGCCAAGGCTTCTTGTAAGGCTTCTCTAGTTTCCTTGGACAATCGGAGCAACTCGTACAGCGTTATCCACGCTAGAATATTGGCTAGCTGAGCCATGATGTCGAAGGCACGCGGATTTTTTGAACTCTCCGGTTTGTCCTTTCCAATCGGACGACTGAAACGAGACTGCTTCGGATTCTGAACCTCCTCGGGCCCCTTTTCTTTCTGTTTGTCAACCGGCTGTCGTCGAGCATCTTCAACCGGTTTAGGAACTGTAATCACCCCCAGTTCTGTGAGAGTCTTGGCTGGTCCCCGTTTTGTCAACCCCTGTTCAGCTATTTGATTCCCAGGAGATGGATATTTGAAGTGGTATTCGTTTCCACTCCGGGTCGCAAAGACCTCCTGTTCCTCGTCAGACAACGGAAAAGCGGTGATCGTTTCATCGTCTTCACCCGGGATGGCAGAAACTTCGTAACAAGACTTGCCTTTCCCTTTGGACTTCTTCTTGGATGACGATCTGGCCCATTGTTCATCTTCAATCAGGTCGGGGTGCACCCAGAGAATTTCACCGTTTGGGGCTGTGTGAGGCACAAGTCCCTTTTGGCGTTGTCCGTGCGGGTCGTCATTCACCGTCTTCATCCCGACTTTGGTGACGCGCTTCGGCTCAAACCAAGTTGTAGGCACTGATCCGAAGCTGATTGACACCGCATTTGCTCCCACATTCTTGGCCGGTTTTGGAGTTATGACTCCTACATCGATCAACGCTTGGATCTTGTCCTTGAGGTGGTAGCAAGACTTCGTTGGGTGGTGGACCGCTCTGTGGTACGCGCAGTACTTCGGGTCCGTCACCTTAGTGGCTCCTTCATGATCCACGATCGCCGGCAACTGGATTTTGTTGTTCTCCAACAAGTACTTGAAGATGCCGGGGACTTCATCATCCTTAAAGGAGTAGACTTTGGGAAACCTCGGCTCCGAAGAATTTTGCTTCTGAGACCGTTGCTGCCAATGCGGTTGCGATTGTTGTGGCGCTCGCTGCTGCTGCTGTTGCTGAGGTTGCAATTGAAATGTCTGGTTAGCATCAACAGCATTAACATGAGCTTTACCTTTCCCTTTCTGGTTGAAGTTCTGCTTCGGAGGATTAGTAGCCGGTTGGCCTCTCTCCGCCTTCTTTCTTCTGAGGAATCGCTCAGCTTGCTCTCCTTGAACCTTCAAATCCTTCCAGGTCTTGGATGGTGCCGTGCCCATTGCTTCCAACACATCCAGCGAAAGGTTGTTGTGGCAGGTTTGGAAGATGAATTCCTCAGTGATCGGGTCCCGGCAATTCATCGTCTTGTTCCGGAATCTTTTGACAAAGGTGTCGACTAGCTCCCCGTCCTTCTGCTTCTCATCGAGCAATGATCCGATAGAGATTTCGGTGTCGTCGTCGAAGAAATTCGCGAGGAACTTAGTCTCCATGTCATCCCAGCTGTTTATGCTTCCTGGCTTGAGGCGACGATACCAATCGAAGGCAGCTCCGCGAAGAGTGCCGACGAATGACCGCACCATCAGAGGCTCATTACCAGAGATGACTCCCAAGTGCGATTTGAAATAAATCAAATGCTGAGTAGGTGAACCCATCCCATTAAACGGCGTAAAGTTAATTAGACTAAACTTTGCCGGATATGGGATTGATTCCCACTCTCTTGGGTACGGACAAGGAATACCCGTCTTTTTTGTCTCTTGAGCGGAAATCAACGTATTGATTTTGCTCTCGAGATTTTTGATCTTTAGGCTTTCACCTGCGTCTTCACTGGCGTTCTCGTTACCACCCCCTGCATTGATGGGAGGGTTGTTAGCATTGCGAACCTCATTTGTGTCCTCATCTTCCAGGTTGTTCTGGTTGGGACGACTTGGTTCGCCTTGTTGGTTCCTCAATGCTTGAAGCTGTTGGTCATGCATCTCTCTCATGTTCTGCATAGCCATTTGCATTTCGAACCTAAAGGTCTCCTGTTGTTTGGCCATGGCATCTTCAAGCATCTTGGCCACTTGCTCCGCGCTTATCATAAACGCCTCACGGGGTTGTCCTTCACTGGACACTGTATTATCAGACGCCACTGCTGAGCCGACATCTGTTTCTTCATCTCCCGAAGGTACTCTTGTTCGGACTCTACCATATGTCGTGCGAATGATAGCCCCGGATTGTAGACGAGTTACACGTCGGGGTATTTCTGGAACCGCCTCGGGGTTATCCTGAGCCGATGTTCCTGTGCTGGTCATATTTGCGGTGACCCTTGAATGCTCACCATCTTCGACCATCTTCCTTCTCCGTTGGAAACGCCTATGCCTTGGTTTTGGCGTTCCATTGCTGAGTCTTTCGAACACAGAGACTCTCTCAGGGACTGCCTTGACGCAGTTGCACTCAGAGAGTACCGCCCGAATGAGCTTCGAACAAGGACATTTCGTTTCGAGCCTTCGAGGGCTCCTCTTTCTGGTTTTACTCGTACCCCCGGCACGATAGTACAGCTCGTCCGTTTTAGTGGCGGAGCAACCTATCGTGCATTGGCACGATCTCTTAGGTATAACGTTGTCGTCATCAGACGACAATATTTCCTTCTGAGGATGAATTGTCTTCTTCGGACCATCCAGAGTCACACGCCTTGAAACGCGCCTTTGTGGGCGTGAATCTTCAGCGGGCTCTTGCACTTCGATGCGCAAAGTTGTGCGCTTGGGTGCCACAATTTTCTCCAAGTGTTGAGGGTTGCAGCGACCCCCAGCATGTTGCATTGTTTGGGACTTCTTCATTGGCCCCAAGCGTTCTTGGACTGGAGCTTTACCTCGTTCCTTCGGAAGTGGGCCGAGGCGCTCCAAAACAGACTTTCTCTTCTGGGATGGTCCTGCGGGATCTCCCTGAGCAGTTGCAGAAATTACCGGCTGTTTGGATTGATTTGCCGGGTGTTAAATCTTCGGAGGCTGCGGTTGTCGCTCCTTGGTCTGAACCGTTGCTTCAGACTTTGGCCTCCAAACCTTGCGAGTTGGTGGCGGCTTTTTGACCACCTCCTTCTGCAGCTTCCGACGGGCTTCTTCAGCTTTGGCCCGTGCTTGCGCCGATAACGCGCGCCGTTTGCGGATGCGCTCCTCCAATGTCGAGCGATTCCGTTTGACATGGACCCACTCCATAGTCGATGGTTTGGAGGAACCACCCTTCATTTGTTGTTGAGGCTGTTTGCCTCGTTTATTCTTCAGATTCGCCTGGTAGCGGACCCCGTCAACGGATTCCATGGCCTTGGCGAATTGCTTCGCGAGGCGTTGACGCTGCCTCTGGCGGGCTCTCTTAGAGAGAGTCACCACGCCTTCAATGGCGGATTTGACCTTCTTTGAGGTCGGTAGGGCCTCACTCAACGCAGCTTCGGCATCGATTGGGGTGAGGTCATCGTTGGTGGCTTCAACTTCATCGCACCAACGGACTTTTCTCCTAGAGGAGAACTTCTGGTACTTCTTGGACTTGGGGGAGGAGGTAGATCCGGACGAGGACACGTACTCCTCGTACTTTTGCTAGTCGAATTCATACTCGACCTTCTCCACGACCGGGATCGAGATCCGCGGCTGCGACACTCCTATCTCGGCAGCGAGATCGGTGGCTCCCACTGTGGTCGCCAGATTGTTCGCGGGAAAAATCAAACTCTTCTTCATTGACAATGTCATTGCTGTCTTAGTTAACAACTTTTTGCGTTTACAAAGATCCGGTCTTTTTATAAGAGCCGGTTATAATGAAAATCAAAGAAAACAAAGAAAAATTACAACTTTCCTTATTTAACGAACAGATCGCGAGCTCCTGTTATACAGTCACTCGCTTTGTGGGTCGTTTGCCTGTGCCGGGGTTGTTTACCGTGGACCACCACGCAATCTCGATCCAAACAGATCTACATGGTATAACGGGTATTATCCCACCAAGGAGATAATAGCCGGGAGGGATCGTTTCACCAAGGAAACGACCGCTCGAATCTCGGGATCTAAGAACCAAGCTTAGATCCGGAGTAGAACTACGTAGATCTGAGGATTAGATCCCTTCGAACTCCTGCCTTGTTTGGTGCGGGTGCTCGCCAAGAATTGAATCCGAGTGTCCAAGTCTTCAAGCCTTCACAATTCCGAGTTGAGGTGACAATCCGGCAGAGTTTCGGCTCTTCAGAAGTTCAGGAAAAGTCCTCTCAAATGAACAACCACCCCCCCTATTTATAGCCTCTCTGAACTGTGCATTTGTGCACAAGAGAGAGGGGGGGGGGGAGTCGGGCCACCTCAGGGTGGCTCGGCTCATGCCGAGCCACCCTGGGGTGGCTCGGTGGCAGGGTGGCTCGGCCACCGAGCCACCCTGGGGTGGCTCGGCTTGGGCCGAGTCCCCCGGGTGTGTTCTATTTCGTTGTTTTCCCATCTTTCGGTTATGTCCGTGATTCGGTTGTTCGTTTGATTTGTTCGGGTCTTGATTTGATAGCCCGAGTCTTCATTTGGCAGTAAATCCGCCTCGGTGTTTGAGTTCAAGTCCGTTTTGTTGTTGGACGACTCGTTAACTTTCTGAACCGTTGGATTGGTTCCACACGCGAACGTATTCCGTTGCTTGCGTGCCTCATCGCCTTGTCGCTCGAACGTCCGTTGATTTGTCGAATCATCGTGCCGAGCCATGCTAAGGGACCTATAGGAAATTTTATACGCCTACAGAACCATTGGCTTCATTCCGCGTGCTAATGGATTGTTGGCGTGCGGTTCGTTAGCCTCGTTAGTCCACTTCGTCGCATATTGCTTGGCTTCAGCGTTGTGGGATAACAGTTTTGTTTGGATATGTCGCCCGATGATCCGTTTGTTGAATCGGCGTCGTCGAGCTGTGCTAAGGGACCTATAGGCAATTTTATACGCCTACAGATACCGATGATTTCGAGGATGATGCAGATGATACTATCTTAGGTTGTCTTAGACAAATTGAAACTCCTACCGTATCAGTTGTCGGATGCGCCATCTCTCAACCGAAGGCTGTTGATGATTGGAGACGTACTTCCATTTTCCATACGTTCCCAAAGATTGTTGATTAAAGTTGTAAAGTGATCGTGGATAGTGGAAGTTGTATTAACGCGGTATCCTCAGCTGTGATCGCTAAGCTTGGTCTTAAGGTTGTACCCCATCCTAATCCATACAAGGTATCATGGATTAACGACACCGCACTCAATGTCCAAGAGAGATGTTTAGTCCCTCTTTAATTTTCCATTTATAAGGATAAAGTTTGGTGCGATGTTCTGATAATGGATGTGGGTCAGGTTATTCTTGGAAGGCCATGGTTATTTTATAACGACGTTCATATCTTCGGGCGATCCAACATGTTATTGTTCGAGCACGACGGGAAGAAGGTCAAGATCCTTCCGGTTCAACCAAAAGGAAATGACAAGAAGCCCGATTCAAACAAGTCTTCCCAAGGAGTTAACCTGATTGAAGCCAAAGAGATTGATCGTGAATTGGCCAACGGAGCTCCTATTTTTGCCCTCGCCGCTAGAGAAGCTCTGAAGGATATTTCTAACGTGGTTCCCCCAGAAGTCGCCACTATGTTGGAAGAATTTTCTGACGTCTTCCCTAAGGACCTCCCGGACCAATTACCCCTAATGCGTGATATCCAACACGCAATTGATTTAGTCCCGGGAGCAACTCTTCCTAATTTGCCTCACTACAGAATGAACCCCAATGAGCACGCAGAGCTGAAGAAGCAAGTTGATGAGCTGTTGAAGAAAGGGTTTGTCAAAGAAAGCATGAGCCCCTATGCAGTCCCCGCATTACTGACGCCAAAGAAAGATGGAACATGACGTATGTGTGTGGATAGCCGTGCAATTAACAAGATCACAGTGAAAATACCATTTTCCCATTCCCCGGTTGGATGACATGCTTGATCTAATGTCAGGAGCCACTATTTTTTCTAAGATTGATCTTAAGAGTGGTTACCATCAGATTCGCATTCGTCTTGGTGACAAATGGAAGACTGCTTTCAAGACAAAAGATGGATTGTACGAATGGATGGTCATGCCCTTTGGGTTGACTAACGATCCGAGCACTTTATGAGAGTGATGACTCAAGTACTCCGCCCCTTCACGGGAAAATTTTTGGTTGTGTACTTTGACGATATCCTTATTTATAGTAACTCTCATGAGTAGCACGTGGACCATCTGCGTCAAGTCTGTGCCGTGTTAAGAAAAGAGCAACTTTATGCCAATCCTAAGAAATGTACTTTTCTTACACAACAAGTTATTTTTCTAGGATTTGTGGTCTCTTCTGAAGGAGTATCCGCTGATCTTGAAAAGGTTAGAGCTATCGAAGAATGGCCCGAACCCAAGAACATCAGAGATGTTCAAAGCTTTCACGGACTCGCTACATTTTATCACCGATTTATAAAGGGTTTCAGCACCATCATGGCCCCTATTACCGATTGCTTGAAGAAAGGTGAGTTCGAGTGGTCAAAAGCTACTACCAAGGCATTTGAAGAGATCAAGCAAAGGATGTCGCATGCCCCTGTTATGCGCCTGCCCAATTTTTCTAAAGTCTTCAAAATTGTGTGCGATGCCTCTGGTATTGGTATAGGTGGAGTACTATCTCAAGAAGGACATCCCGTTGCTTACTTTAGTGAGAAGCTAAATGACACTAGACAACGTTATTCCACCTATGATAAAGAGTTCTATGTGGTGATACAATCTCTTTGACACTGGCGTCACTATCTGCTACCTCAAGAATTCGTCATATATTCTGACCACGAAGACCTTTGATATATTCACTCCCAAAAGAAATTGAATGTCAGACATGGTCGTTGGGTTGAGTTCCTCCAGGACTATACCTAAACGATCAAACATAAGGCGGGAGTAGAAAATAAGGCCGCCGACGCACTCAGTCGTCACATACACCTCCTCTCCATTATGAATGCGGAAGTAATCGGCTTCGAGAAAGTCAAAGAGCAGTATGAATCATGTTCTGATTTTAGTGAAGTTTACACTTTGCTGAATGACGGGGCAACCTATGAAATAGATGGCTTTCTCTTGAGAGATGGATATCTTTTCCATTTTAGTAAGTTGTGTATCCCCTACACCTCTTTGAGAGAATTTTTAATTTGGGAATTACACGCTGGAGGCCTTGCAGGGCATTTTGGGAACAACAAGACTGTCGAAGCAGTTGAATGTCATTTCTATTGGCCAAGTATTAAACGTGATGTTGTTAGGCTAGTGGGTCGATGTCACTCCTGTCAACTAGCTATGCAACGTAAGCAGAACACTAGCCTGTACACTCCTCTCCCTGTCCCAAATTGTCCCTGGCAAGATATCAGCATGGACTTCGTGTTAGGACTTCCGAAGACAATTAGGAAATACGACTCTGTCCTTGTTGTGGTGGATCAGTTCTCCAAAATAGCCCACTTTATACCGTGCTCCAAAACTTCTAATGCTTCCCACATGGCCAAGTTGTACTTTAACGAAGTAGTTAAGTTGCACGGATTACCAAAGACAATTGTGTCTGATAGAGATGTTAAATTCACCAGTTATTTTTGGAAAACCCTTTGGCAGAAGATGGGAACTAAACTTCAATTTTTAACAGCTTTTCATCCCCAAACCGACGGTCAAACCGAGGTAGTCAACAGGAGTTTAGGTAACCTTTTAAGATCGCTAGTTGGTGAGAATCTTAGGGATTAGGATCAGCATCTGCCTATTGCTGAATTTGCTTATAATAACTCTGTTAATAGGTCTACAGGTGTCAGTCCAGCTGAAGTCGTGTATGGTTACAAACCTAGGCAACCCATAGATCTTATCCCCATGTCTGCACATCATAGAGTATCTGAGTTAGCATCTGCATTTGCATCTCGCATTCATGACTTGCATAAATAAATCAGTATAAAGATCAATGACAGCAATGTTAACTATAAGATGCAAGCAAATCTAAGAAGGAGGTTTAAAGAATTTAGTGTGGGTGATTACGTGATGGTCCGGATACGTCCGGAATGGTTTCCTCCGGGAACTGTTAAAAAGTTGCATGCATGAAGTACAGGACCTTTTAAAATTCTCAAGAAAATTAATGATAATGCTTATGTTCTTGACCTTCCTGAAGGTTTTAATATTGGTTCAACTTTTAATATCAAAGATTTAGTAGAATACAAGGGTCCACATTTTAACCCTGACAACCTACTGGTTGATGAGCCTACCCTTGAGCCTATTTCGGAGAGCTCCACTTTACCTTCACTTCCCCAGATATCACCCCCATATACAGCACAAGGCATTGATACTATTATTGATGATAACATTGTTTCTACTAGCAATGGTGGTGTCCGCAGATACTTGATATGTTGGAAAGGACGACTTGAGTCAGATGACACTTGGCTTGATAGGGATGACTTACAGAGGCTGGATCTAGATCTTCTTGAGCAGTATGACAGCCGTCCTGATTTACACTCGACAGGGTCGAGTTTTCTCCCACCTGGGGAGAATGATGAGGACATTCAGACGCGTGCACGAGATTGTCGCTGAGTTTATCAGCGCAGGAGGTGCCATATTCCAGCATTGTCATTTTGATTTCAAATGTAATAATTAATTTGAATTTTGAAATTCGAATTTTGAATTTTGAGTTTCTTTTTATTTGGTAATTATTCAGTGATTGGTTGTAATTGATTAAGGGAGAGATTTGAGGGATTGAGGGAATCTTCTAATTCTATAATTGCTTTATTTAAAGACATTGTAATCAGAAGAGAGATCATAAAAGATGAAATAAAAATTTTGTGTTAGCCTAATTACGGTGTGAAACCTAGGTTAATACGTAATTTTCTTTTCTTTGTTTTCACAGCCGTCAACTTCAGCCTTCTTCTTCCCCACAAAAACACCCATCCCTACATTCAAACCCACTCCTCTCCTTCCTCCAGCCTCACTCATCTCCCAGCCGCCACGTCAGTCCCATCCCAACGCCATCAACCACCGCCACCCTAAACAGCCCCGACCCACCTCCACCATCAACAGCCGCCGCACCACCAGCAGCCGCCTCTCCTTCTCCATCTTCCCCAGCCGCATCACCACATCCCCTACAAACTCCGCCCCACCGAAGCCTCCTCTCCATCATTTCCTCCGCCTCCACAGACTTCCCCCTCCCCCTTCTACTCTTATCACACCTGAGAGACCTTGACATCCCTGTGATTCCCACCCTCGAGCAACTCCAGCAGTCCTCCCCTCGGTTCACCTTCCGCCGAGCACCTAACGAGCGGCTGCCTTCCACTCTGCCGAGCAGCCCAGCAGATCCCTGTCCTCTTCCACCCTTCCACGAGCCGCCCATTACGGAGTTTGACATCGTCGCGCCGCCGTCGTACGCATCATCAATTTTCCTTGCTGTCACCAATTGTTAGATTGTCGCCAGACCTCTTTATGAATCGTTGTTGAGTTCGATTCTGCGATAGGTTGGTACATGGCCGATCCCGACATTGAAGACGACGCACTCGTGATTGATCCAGATAACGGAGTAATTGATCTACTTCTCTCCCATGGTTTGATTATCAGCCGTTCGAGAGCGTGCCCGAGTACGTCGAGCGTGTGACTTATCAGATCGTCGACAGTGTAGAGAGTAGCTTGGGGATTAGTTCGTGGCATCAGCGTTTCCATCCAGATACGCCACTCCATCCTAATTACGTCGCCCTTGGTGGAGAACTGCCACCCCTCATTTTTGGCGTCGTCGAACGACCTCCAGAGGATCCTCCCGTTGAACCGGTTCAATCCGATAAAGGTTTAATTTTCTTACGTCCAAGTATTTTCGAAATTGCTATTGCGTGCATGTTATTATCAATTTTCATATCAATTGCGATTATGCTGTATTCAGTTTGATTAGCGAGCAAGCGAATCTGTTGCCAAGTATTTCTGCTTATCTAGCTATTACAGATTGAACTGTATTAAGAGAACGAATCATTACATTATTTATCGGAATAATTTTACAAAGGTTCCAACGTAGTACATTGCAACTTTTGCTTAAAAACCATCGAAAACTGCACTTTGCTCTTGAGCTTCCTGCTTAGATCAATCGCTGATTTGGCGAAGCATTGTTGTCGTTAATCTTCGTACCTGCATTACATTGTTTTGCATCAATTTATTTTTAAAATTTCAACAAATTGCACTAAAATTTCAGGATTTGAGAGTTTGAAGCTATTCATTTGGTTCTCAAGTTCATGTTCAGTGTCACAGAAATAAGTTGTAAATAAGCAGGATGATTACCCGCTGGTTGTAATTCATTAATAAAATGATAAACTTGGCCTTGTACTCGGAAGGTGTAGCTCCCTTTGTTTCTTTTGCATAGATCTTTGTCATATTGAACACTACCAAATGATGTGAATGCAAATGAGTTATTGTAAGTGTGAACATATGTACGTAATAATGCAGATCTGGTTGAATTTGAAGTGTATAATTGATGGAAGTCGTTTGTAGCTAATAAGATTTTAATAAGATTTGTCCCTCAGAATAGCAGAAACCTTTAGGCTCACGATGAAATCTTTTTGCCTCACAATGTTTACATCGGTTTGTTGTGGGTAGAACATATGGCTCAAGAGGCACAACAAGATAATTTGAATAAAAAGGTTTATAGAAGATCCTATTATTTACTTTTTAGAAGTAATATAGCATAGACTTCCAAAATTGCGTACCTTTGTAACTTTGTTCTTTTTTCTTCACATTTTCCCTAACGCGTGACTGGCTTTCAGAGTGAGACATGGATTGAGAAGCATTCTATTGCGGAACAATGTTGTTTGTAGTTGAAGTTGACCCTACAATTAATGTGTATTTATTTTAATGGACATTTTCGCTCTCCGTCTTTATGCTTAAAGCAGAAAAAGACAAAATATACTGTAGTTGCTAACCTTTTTCAAAGATGCCGAAGCATGTAACTGGAGTTTTCCCTCTACTTGCATCATATCATTAGAGATCGTCGACTGTGCAAAATGTGTACATTCTTTTATTTGAATTCTTGTAGGATCTGCACATTTTTTACTTCGTTTTTCTTTCTTGTAGCAGAAGGAATTTCATTTTGACTTTTTTTTGGCTTTTAAATGTTGCAATGATTGTTCCCTCAACAATACTTTTGTCATCATTTTTATACCGTGTTGCTTGAGAATTTTGACAAGCATTATACTTAATTTCGTTTTCTTTTACTGTTTGTTTGGCTATGGTTTGCAACTGTAGTAAGTAGTGCAATTTCATTTCGCTCTCCGTCTTCATTTCATTTTTTTCTTTTCCGTTAATAAGGCGTACCATGTTCTATTATATTCATTTTGTTTTAATCTTCTTTCTGTTTGCATTGACATTGTGCTCTCTTGTTGTTTGCTAGGGAAAAGGAAATATTTAGATATGCCTATTCAAAGGAGTAGTATATGTCTATACAAATTTAGTAGAACAAATATACATACTAAGAAGCAGTCGTAGATTATATATTATGAAATCAAGAAGTTAAAAAATTGGAAACGTAATACATGCATGTAAATTTTAGCTAACAGCAAGTAGGGAGAGAGAAAGATGCTGCATGCATATGTCAGGAAGAGAGCACGTACGATCGTAATTTGTTGGCGTACAATACTCCAACAGTCAAACAAACACACAGATGATCCCTTCTATTGATGATACGACAAACAGGAGCAAAAGAGATGAGTTTTTACATGAAATGGGTCATAGCCAATAGATCAGCAGAATTCACTATAAATCATCAAATAATTCATTAAATTGCTTCAGATCCTATATATGATGAATTATCGATCTATTTGTCCACTTAGCAGATGTAAAGTTTATCATGATTTTGTTGCCAACAAATAAAAGCAACATATTAAATTATCAGGTTCTTTAGAGACATACTTTTAGCATAATTAACAACTTAGAATGCTGTCTACTTCACTTGAAAAATTTATATCAGAATCATGAGAATACACAGCTGAAATGAAAACTTTTGACACATGAAACTTTCGATGAAACAGGAGTCATGATTAAAGCTGTGGTTGCTACAACTAAGATGTTCAGACAAACACAAGATATACA
>BQKN01049957.1:0-15594 GCA_022839385.1 Asparagus kiusianus | reverse complement strand
TTGTAATCGAATCCGGCTTCGGAATCAGCTTCTTCTCCGCTGTCCGTGCCCTGGGCCGATGGTTCAGTATCGGATTCGTTACCATAAAGGAGAGAATCAATGAAATAATTCTCAAACCCTTTAAATGGTTGCTTATCCGCGACCACCGTCCTGACTCTACCATCTGTGTCGACATATTTCAGACACTGATGGAGAGTGGAAGGAATTATAACATTACTATGGATCCAAGGCCGACCCAGTAGTAAGTTATATGATGTCTCAGCATCAATCACGTAACACGTGACCTCCGTCATCAGATCTCCCATTTGACATTTTATCCGGATCTTTCCCAAAGGCCTTGACCCGCTGGTGTTGAATCCGTAAATGATAGTGCCTGTCGACGCCAATTTGCTGACCGGAATGTCGAGGCTATGCATCAGGCGAAGCGGCATAATACTCACAGCGGAACCCGGATTAACTTGGATTCGGTTGACTTCGCTGGAGCCAATGTACCCGATGAAATACAGGGGTCGATCATGATTCGAATTCTTCGTCTGCATATCCTCTTTGGTGAAGGTAATGCAGGGAAGGTTCTTAGCCGCTATATTGCATTGTTGAACTAATAGTTCTGGCTCTTCCGGCACCGGCTTGACCCGAGTAAGGAATGCTTCTGAATCGGCCAAGGCCTCTTGTAAGGCTTCTCTGGTCTCCTTTGACAACCGCAGCAACTCATACAGCGTTATCCGCGCTGAAATATTGGCTAATTGAGCCATGATATCGAAGACGCGTGGAGTGTTCGAGCTCTCCGGTTTATCCCTTCCAATCGGACGATTGAAACAAGACTGCTTCGGATTCTATACCTCTTGGGGTCTCTTTTCTTTCTGCTTATCCACCGGCTGTCGTCGAGCCTCCTCAACCGGTTTAGGAACTGCAATCACCCCCAGCTCTGTGAGAGTTTTAGCTGGTCCCCGTTTAGTCACCCCCTGCTCAGCTAACTGATCACTAGGTGACGGATAGTTGAAGTGGTACTGGTTTCTACTTCTGGTGGCGAAGACTTCTTGTTCTTCTTCGGAGAACGGGAAGGTAGGAGCTTCATTACCATCCTCTTCGAAGATTGCAGACGTAGCATTGCAGGCCTTGCCTTTCCCCTTTCTTTTCGAGGAGGTCGCCCACTGCTCATCTTCAATGGATCCGGATGAACCCAGAGGATTTCGCCGTTCAGGGCAGTGTGGGGCACAAGTACCTTTTGGCGCTGTCCGTGTGGGTCATCATTCACCATATTCATTCCCACTTTGGTGACGCGTTTCGGCTCGAACCATGTTGTGGGTACCGATCCAAAGCTGATTGACACTGCGTTTGCTCCTACATTCTTGGCAGGCTTCGGGGTTATGATGCCCACATCAATTAACGCCTGGATCTTATCCTTGAGATGGTAGCATGACCTCGTAGGGTGATGGACCGCTCTATGGTACGCGCAGTACTTCGGATCCGTCACTTTGCTGGCCCCTTCTTGATCTACGATCGCCGACAGCTGGATTTTGTTATTCTCCAACAGGTACTTGAAGATGCCGGGAACTTCATCATCTTTGAAGGAGTAAACTTTGGGAAACCTTGGCTCCGAAGATTTCTGCTTCTGAGGCCGTTGTTGCCGCTGCTGCTGTTGCTGAGGTTGTAATTGGAAAGTTTGGTTAGCATCAACTGTATTAGCATGTGCCTTACCTTTCCCCCTTGGGTTGAAGTTCTGTGTTGGAGCATTCGCCGCTTGCTGGCCTCTCTCCGCCTTCTTCCTTCTGAGGAATCGCTCGGCTTGTTCCCCTCGGACCTTCAGATCCTTCCACGTTTTGGACGGTGCTGTCCCCATTGCTTCCAACACGTCCAATGAAAGATTGTTGTGGTAGGTCTGGAGAATGAACTCCACAGTGATCAGGTCCCGGCAATTCATCGCCTTGTTCCGGAACCTTTTGACGAAGGTGTCGACTAACTCCCCGTCTTTCTGTTTCTTGTCCAGCAACGATCCGATAGATATCTCGGTGTCGTCGTTGAAGAAATTGGTGAGAAACTTAGTCTCCATATCATCCCAGCTGTTCACGCTACCTGGCTTGAGGCGGCGATACCAATCGAAGGCGGCTCCGCGAAGAGTGCCAACGAAGGACCGTACCATTAGAGGTTCATTGCCAGAGATAACCCCCAAGTGTGATTTGAAGTAAATCACATGCTGAGTGGGTGAACCCTTCCCATCAAACGGCATGAAGTTGATTAGGTTGAACTTCACCGGATATGGGATTGATTCCCATTCTCTCAGGTATGGACAAGGAATGCCCGTTTTCTTTACCTCTTGAGCAGAGATTAATGTATTGATTTTGCTCTCGAGATTTTTGATCTTCAAACTTTCACCAGTGTTTTTGTTTGCACGATTCTGAGGCGGAAGTGTGGCATTATGACTAGCATCCTCATTACCACCCCCTGCATTGACGGGAGGATTATTGGAGTTGCGAGCTTCATCCGTATCCGTGTGCTCATCGTCCTGAATAACCTGGTTACGACGGCTTGGTTCGCCTTGTTGGTTCGTCAGTGCCTGGATTTGTTGCTCATGTATTTCTCTCATATTCTGCATGGCCATCTGCATTTCGAACCTGAAGCTCTCCTGTTGTTTGGCCATGGCATCTTCCAGCATCTTGGCCACTTGTTCCGCGCTTATCATGAATGACTCGCGGGGTTGTCCTTCGCTGGATACAGTATTGTCAGATGCAACTGCCGAGCCGGCATCTGATTCTTCATCTCCCGAAGGTAATCTTGTCCGAACCCTACCATACGTTGCACGAATGATAGCTCCGGACTGCAGACGAGTTACACGTCGGGGCACCTCTGGAATCGCCTCGGGATTGTCCTGAGCCGATGTTCCTTTGCTGGTCATATTGGTGGTGACCCTCGGAAATTCTCCATCTTCGACCACCGTTCTTCTTCGCCGGAAACGCCTATGCCTTGGTTTTGGCGTTTCGGTACTAAGCCTTTCAAACACTGAAACTCTTTCGGGGATTGCCTTGACACAGTTGCACTCAGACAATACCGTCCGGATAAGTTTGGAACAGGGACATTGAGTTTCTAGCCTTCGAGGACTTCTCTTTCTGGCTTTGCTCGTACCCCCAACACGATAGTACAACTCGTCAATTTGAAAGTCGGAGCAACCTATCGTGTGTTGGCACGATTTCTCAGGTATAACGCAATCATCATCAGACGATAACGTTTCCTTCTGAGAGCGAACTGCCTTCTTCGGGCTTTCGAGAGTCACGCGCCTCGAAACATGCCTTTGTGGGCGTGAATTCTCAGTGGGCTCCTGGACTTCAATACGCAGCGTAGTGCGCTTAGTTGCCCTGATTTCCTTGTCATGTTAAGGGTTGCGGCGACCCCCAGCATGTTGAATCGTTCGGGGTTTCTTCATTGGGCCCAAACGTTCCTGAACTGAAGCTTTGCTTTGCTTCTCTGGAAGTGAACCGAGGCGCTCCAAGACTGACTTCCTTCTTTGGGATGGTCCCGCGGGATCTCCCGGAGCAGTTGTGGAAATCATCGGAGATTTGGGTTGGTTCGCCGAAGGGTGAACTTTCGCATGCTGCAGTTGTTGTTCCTTAGTCTGAATCGCCACTTCAAACTTCGGCCTCCAAACTTTACGGGTTGATGGCGGCTTCTTGGCCACTTCCTTCTGCAGCTTTCTACGGGCTTCTTCGACTTGAGCCCGTGCCTGCGCTGATAGTGCACGGCGCTTGCGAATACGCTCTTCCAGCGTCAAATGATTCCGTTTGATACGGACCCACTTGTTCGTTGGTGGCTTGGAAGAGCCGCCGTTCATTTGTTGTTGAGGCTGTTTGCCTCTCTTGTTCTTCAGATCCGTGTTGTAGCGGATCCCGTCAACAGACTCCATTGCCTTTGCGAATTGTTTCGCAAGGCGTTGACGTTGCCTTTGGAGGGCTCTCTTCGAGAGAGTCACCACGCCCTCTGTGACGGAAGGGTTGGCCAGAGCAGATCTGACCTGGTTGGGAGTTGGAGGAATCTCACCCGATGCGACTTTGGCATCAAACGGGGCGAGATCTTCGTTGGTATTTTCGACATCTTCATACCAACGAGTTTTTCTCCTGGAGGAGAACTTCTTAGACTTGCGGGGGGAGGTAGATCCGGACGAGGACGATAGGTATTCCTCGAACTTCTGCTGGTCGAACTCGTATTCGACCTCCGCCACGACCGGGATTGAGATCCACGGCTGCGACGCTTCGATCTCGGCAGCGAGATCGTCGGCTCCCACTGTGGTCGCTAGATTGTTCGCGGGGAAAATCGTTGCTTTCTTCATCGATTCCATTGCTATCTTGAATAACTTTTTTTTGGTTACAAAGATCCGGTCTTTTTATAAGATCCGGTTACAATGAAAATCAGATAAAAGAAGAAATGAAAATTACAACTTTTCTCCTTTTGTCGAACAAATCACGAGCTCCTATTTTGCGGTCGCTCGCTTGCGTGGGTTGTTTGCCTACGCCGGGGTTTATCCGTGAACCACCGCGCGATCTAGATCCGGTCGGATCTACGCAGTACAACGGGTATTATTTCACGAAGGAAATAATAGCCGGGGGGGATTATTTCACCAAGGAAATAATCGCCCGAATCTCGGGATCAAAGACCAAGCTTTGATCCGGAGTATGCCTGCGTAGATCTGAGATCTGGTCCTCTTGAACTCTTGCCTTATTTGGCGTTGACGATCGCCGAGCACCAGATCTGGAAGAGCGAGTCCTCGAAGTCCCAAAGCTTGGATCTTTTTAAGTTCTGAGCCTTAAATCCAGCAGAGCTTCGCCTCTCCAAATTTTCTAACCCTTGAAAATGAACATAGCCCCTCCTATTTATAGGCTACCCTCACTGTGCCCGCGTACAGGTGGCCGACACACCGAGCCACCTTGAGGTGGCTCGGTTTCGTCCGAGCCCCTCTAGGTGTTTGGGTTCCGTCGTTTTGTCATTGTATCCGTTTTTTGGTCCTGTCCGTGATTCGGTTGTGTGGTTGATTTGTTCAGACTCGATTCGTTGACCTGATTTGGTAGTAAATCCGGTTCCTGATTTGGCAGTAAATCCGCTTCTGAGTTCGAGTCCGAAACTGATCTTGATTCGATCGTGATTCGTCCGAGTCTGCTCTTGGTTGGATGACTCGTTGATTCCTCAACCCGTTAGCTTGATTCCGCACGTGAGTGGATTCATTACGTTGTTTGCGTGCGGTTCGTTAGCCTCGTAGCCTCGTTAATTCGTTTCATCGCATATCACTTGGCTTCGGTGTTGTGGACTAACGATCGTGTCTGCATACGTCGCCTGATGGTCGGTTTGTCGAATCGGCGTCGTCGAGCTGTGTTAAGGGACCTATAGGTAGTTTTATACGCCTACAGTAAGAGGGAAATCGTCTTTCGGGCAGGCGGTGTTAAGGTCTCTAAAGTCGATACAAATCCAAATTTTCTCATTCTTCTTAAGGACTGGGATAATATTAGGATGTTATTCAGGATGTTGCTCCTCCCTGATGAAACCTGAGTCGATAAGCTTTTTAACTTTTGACTCGATTGCCTCCATAATTTATGGACGAAACCGTCTTTGTTGTTGTTTGACAGGTTTGACATCCGGCTTAATATTAAGACGATGCATTGCCACATTTGGATCGAGCCCTAGCATATCCTCATAATTCTAAGCAAAAACATCGATATATTCCCTAATGAGGGTAATTAGCTCTTCTCTTTCATTTGGCGGGAGACTGTCGCTAATGAATACCGGTTTCAGATTATCCTCATCACCCATATTCACCTGGATTACTTGATCTTCGGTAGGGGGTTCCCTTTGTTCAAACCTATCACCGTACTACATATTCAGGTGATGAACCCAAGGGTCTTTCCAAGTCGACATTTAGTCGTCTTCCTCTATTGTGGCAGGGTCGACCGTAGCCATGTTCGACATTAGTCTTTTGAATATTTCTCCAAGATTAGCGTCGGAGTCCCAGGCTGAAGAGTCGAAAGAATATCCGTCTTTATCCTTATTAGCAATCTGATCAATGATCTGCCAACAATACTCGTCGTCGGATGAGGAGACATAGCCTAAACCTCTTCTGTGGCTATAATAGTTATCGGGTTTCCCTTTCGGTACATAGGCCATACGAGGTGGAACTCACGAACCTCGACCAAAATAAAGACCCTCTCCGAGTGCGAAGTCATATCTGTATCTCTCCATTAGATTACGTGCTTTTGCATCATATCTGAATAAATGAGGGGTCAATTAATCATCATCGTCATCTTCTTGCAAGAAGTGATCTGGTATTAAAAATTCTTTCCTCTTACCGTAGATGACTTCTTTTTCACCTCCTGTCTTCGCAGGAATGATGAGCGTTGTTTCGAATGAATCCTGAACATGTTTCTTCGTCATGCAAGATGATTGAAGTGGTACATACAAGTTAGGGTCATTGTATAACCCCTTCTTGATATTATCGAGACACAACGAGTACTCTAAATCATCATTTATTGCTACTTATTTGGCAAGTTGCCAATTACAACTACTATCCGATGACTCTCCATCGTCAAGATTGATTACAATTGGTACAATATCATTAAGTACAAAACTACCATCGTAACCAAACATAACCTCGGTATCAGCTTCTTCTCTGATGTCCGTGCCTTGGGTGTAGACACTAAAAAGTGCTAAGAAACGAAGGAGAGTCGGACCTCACAACAAGCACGACGAGGGTTGACACAACGATGAACCTAAGCCTCAATTCATGAAATTTGTCTTAGTTCAATAGGACAACAACACCTTACCCATCAAAAGACGAAGTTCGCCTAGAAACGAAATTCGTCATTTAAGATGAAGTTCGCCAAATACGAAGCCGCAGTTAAGCTCATCAAAGATATAGCAAAGTGAACGAACTTCGTCAGGCGGACAAACCTCGTCTGGCAAACGAACCTCGTCAGACAGACAAACCTCGTCTGGTAAATGAACTTCGTCAGGCATCGTTTCAATGGGCTACATTAAATGAGGGTTAAGGACCAATAACTACCCATTTTAAGGAGAGTTAATAACCACTAACTCATCCATTTAAATGGGAGTTAATGACCATTAACTCCCTCATTATGAGGGGAGTTAAAGCCCATTAACTCACTCCATAATGGCCCTAAGCCTATAAATAGGCATGATCAACATGAAAAGGGGGGGGGGAGGAGATTAAGAGGCTAATGAAAAAAGCCTATCTCTCCTCCACTCGCATGGATCTTCATAGATCATTGGCTAATCATTTGGCCTTAGAATGTTGAAGCTCATAACAAGCATGACGAGGGTCATTATAATGATGAACCCCATCTCAAGCAACAAAGCTTGTTGTTGGAAACATGATGTGAAGCTCGTCATTGGAAACAAGGTTCGAATCTCATCATTGGAAGCTCACGAGGCTCGCCACGCAGCGAGGCTCTACATCAAAGATGAGGCTCGCCACGCAGCGAAGCTCAACATCAAAGACGAGGCTCGCCACGCAGCGAGGCTCGACATCAAAGATGAGGCTCGCCACATAACGAGGCTCAACATCAAACACGAGGCTCACCACGCAGCGAGGCTCGACATCAAAGACGAGGTTCGCCAACGCAATGAAGTTCATCATCCACATTAAATCATGCTGTAACTACCACGAAAACCCAGTCAGCCATGTGGGCTAAATTCAAGGAGTCAGTTACACCACCCCACAATTTTAGCGCATCAGTTACGCTCACTACTCCATGATTGTAGCACGTCGGTTACGTGCTCAAACTCCTATAAATAGCCATCGACGGCTACAGTTGATTATTCTTCATTGGAGATTTTCAAGCTTAGACTTAGAGAAGCATCAGAGATCAAAGTTTCTACACGTCAATTCGGAGTAAGAATTTTGATTCCAGCCGGTTAACGAAGGTCAGAAGCTCTAGAGATCTTGGTCTGATCGTCAACGGGAGGCAAGCTCGACTCAAGCATCAGGGGAAGCATCCTTTCGCCGTCTAGAACCCACGTTAAACAAGGAGGAGCTGAATTAATCTTCTCTTCATCTTTAATCAAGAGAGAGTGTGAGTGATTGTAAGGGTTTCGTACCAAGTGATCGAACCTATTTTCTTAAAACAAAAAAACCAATCCCAAGATAACTTTTTCGACCCTACAGACGATGGCGACAACAGTGGGAGTAGCTATTCTCTCCGACGAGATGGAGGTGGTGCAATCAGACAAGATTGCAGTGGGTACGGACGTCGAAACTCTGGTCATCGAATTTGATCAGTCCAAATATGAGGAGTACCTCTCCTCTTGTAAGTCTAGTCCCACGAAGGCACGAAAGTGTCGTCGAGTCTCGTATGAGACTTTAGCCCAAGTGGCTTCTGATGATTCAACTCGAGTTAGTCTCGAGGAAAAGTCCAAGCCCCTCAAAGAGGAGGCTCCAGAAACTAGCCGTCAGGCTAAGAAATGGGCTGTTAAACAACCTAGCCGAACTTCGGCTTCTACCAGCCAAATTATGGCTTTGGATGACGAACCTCGCACAGTTTTGGCTGAAGCAAAGGTTTCCGTTATTCCATTATCGAGATGCGCTCGACAATGTCAGTGTCAGAATCAAGCTTGCTGTAGGGCTTAAGCTTTGGTCTCGCTAGACGGTTTTCATTATTGACCGAGGGTTGATCAATCTAAGGTCAACAAGTTTGACGAGAGTCAGGTGAATGAGGAACGTCCGAAAGACAGACCTCATCCTCGTACCCGAGTAGCCCCAGACAACGAGCCTTATCCTCCAAAAGAGGTTCAACAGTTTCAACAAGCGGTTCATACCGACGTTCGTAAAGAAAACGAACCTCAGGATAAGAGCCAACTGAGAGGGCACAAGTGTCGAGCTCGTTCTACCAATGAATGTCGTCGCATGAATGATGGAGTTCGTCAGTCTACCCAAGTTCATCAACCTCTATCATTCAGAGGGTCTCACTTGGGTAAAGTCAAGATGACGGAGTTGACTAGGGGTTGTCCAGCTGGTGACCTTCGGGATTATCTCACGCGTTATGAGAAACTCATTTCTATAGTACTTTCCCAATGTTCATGTGGGGAGTCAACTCATAAGCCTTCAGTCTTTGAACGGTTAACTGAACCGTCTATGGTCTCATCATCAAGAAGAAGACGCTTTTGTCCCAAGAAACAAGCACCCAAGAATCGCCACATTGAAGTGATGATTAACATGGTTAGCAAGGTCAAAAGCAAAGCTTCAGCTTATTCTTCTGAATCTTCTGATCCTGAATACTCTCCAGGACTAGACGAAATGCTTGTCGAAGGATAGGGAGTGTATACACACACTCGTACTCGTACTGGTGCAGTGATCTCGTTTGATTACCGTTGATTAGCGGGCATCACAGATGAGGTTGAGGAAGAGCCTGAAAACTCAGCTATTGTAACCTCTCAGCCTTCCAACACCGATCAAAGTGAACAAGCAAGTGCTCACATGGCTGGAAGTAAGGAGGACCTAGCAAGACAGGTGGAAGAGCAACAACCAACCATCCTCCAACAACAGGATTCTATCAGACGCTTGGAGGATATGGTGGACAAACTCCTCAAGGAGAAGAAGAAGAAGAAGGTCACTGCCGAATCCTTAGAATCAAGGCACCAACGACCTTCACCCAGTGCTCGAGAATCTAGTCGTAGAAACCAAGATTGCGATAATGCAAAAGATGAGGAGGAAAAGAATTTTAATATTCACTCTGAATCATCCGAAGCTAGGTCTAACTCGCGTAAGAATGACCAAGATCATAAGTTGGACGATTTCCAGAAGCAGCTTGAGGCTTTAAAGCTTCAGAGGAACTTCAGAGAATTAGGGGTCGTCAGGCCATACCCTGCCGAATGGGACGTCATTCCCTATCCTCCAAAGTTCAAACCACTCAGCCTACTGCAGTTTGATGGTAAGGGTTCTCCGACCCAGCATATCTACTATTTCTAGGCGCAGACTAGACACATAGTGGGGAATGATCCCATTATGACTCGACTCTTCATTAGTACCCTCAAGGGGGTCGGTTTTGAATGGTTTCGCAGACTGGAGCCTGAATCCATCACTTACTGGAAGGACATGGAAAGGCTCTTTCTGACCAGATTCTTCGACGATGACACAGAAGTATCTATGGTCACCCTGCTAACTGAAAAGCATAAGAAGACAGAGTCTGTCAGTAACTTTGTCAAGAGATTTAGAAATCGGTCGCTGCATTATCATGATCAAGTCTCTAAAAGTACGTTGATCGAGATGTGTCGCTATAACCTATCGATCCATATTTTATCCAAGATTAGAGCAGTGAAGACCCAAACTTGGAAAGAGCTTGTTCGCCAAGGAGAACAAGTCGAAAGCATGCTCAAAAAGCCAGATGCTGAAGAGCCGTGTGATTTTCAAGGAGATGATGACCAATCTTCGTCAAAGCAGAAGGGCAAATCTTTAGATAGCCACTTTCAGCAGAAGTACGATTTCCAAGATGAGCAAGTCGTCCCAATCTACGAGTCCTTAATCAAGGCGAGGAAGATCAAACTCCCAGAGTCAATACGACCTGAGGAGATGACGAGGACAGATGATCCCAACTACTGTGCGTACCACAGAATGGTTCATCATCCCACCTCTAAATGCTACACCCTGAAGGATAAGATCCGAGCCTTATTGGATGCAGGAGTATTTATCCTTCAATCCTGATTTACAGCTATCGCTGGAGTGGGGGTAGTCATGAAGTTCTCTGCAAAACAATGTACTACCTTAAGCTTTCACTCTGGTGGAGCCATGATGAGTTGAAGCTCGTCATAAATCAACTCCAAGGTGAGTCTGAAATCAGACGTGAGCATCTGGCCCCTTACCAAAATACTATCATGTTAATGATTACCTCTGATAGTCACTTCCTTCAAATTCCCTCGCCAATCCTCTTCAATAGGATGGCGGGACCATAAAACTATCATATTAATGATTACCTCTGATAGTCACTTCCTCCAAATTCCCCCACCAATCCTCTCCAATACGATGGCGGGACCACAAAAGACTATCACGTTAACAATTACCTCTGATAGTCAACTTCGTCAAGTAATGACCTACCATGCGATGAGTCCCTACTTGTCTTTCGATCAAGATAATGATCTACCATATGATGATTCACTATCTGGTCTTTTTCGAACATTCTATCTCCTTAGAATGATCAAATATAGTGACCTACCACGCGATGTGTCACTATTCCAATCATAGTCGTTATACTCCCATGTCACTAAACGACTTGATAATTTTCACACCGTCATTCCTACAAATGACGTTATTTATGATATTGGCCTAACATGTGATGTGTCTCTGTCCCGATTACAGTCGTTATACTCTCATGTCACTGAATGACTTGATCATTTCCACACCGTCATTCTTGCAAATGACGTTGTTCATTGATAGTGGCCTACCAAGCGATGAGCCCCTATCTACCCCTTATTCCCAAATAGTGACCTACCACGCGATGTATCATTATTCTAATCATAGTCGTTATACTCCTATGTCACTGAACGATTTGGTTCCCTCCAAAATCTCCCACCAATCCTCTTCAACAGGATGATGGATCCACCACAAAACTATCAGGTTAATGATTACCTCTGATAGTTGATCTTCCTAACGTCGTCATTACCTCAAATAACGTTCGTTTTTCTAACTTAGGCCTACCAAGTGATGTGCCTTCGTTTCTAACATCGTCATACTTCTAAAAGTCACTGAACGATGTATCTTCCTAACGTCGTTATTTTCCCAAATGACGTTCGTTTTCCTAACTTAGGCCTACCAAGTGATGTGCCTTTGCTTCCATCATTGTCGTTATACTTCTAAGTCACTGAACGATATGATTATTCCAACGTTGTCATTTTAACAAATGACATTCATTTTCCTAATGAGTTTGCTATATGTTGAGCTTCGTTCTTAACACTTAGTCATAATTTGAACCTCGTTAACATACATCTGATCTAAGGCCTTAAAGAGGCTAAGGATAGAGGAGAAATCTTAGCATTGAGCCTAAGAGAAATTTCTCAACAACTTACCATGCTAAGGGTAAAAACATGGCTAGTCCAACACAAACGGTAGTTGGTAAAGACAAATCAAGTCCGTTGATAGCTGAGGATTTGCTAAAAATCCTAAGTTTTGATTGTCAGTCCCATATAAGTTTGATGAAGTTCACCCCGGAGCATTGAAGCTCACCAAGAGTCCAAGCTAGCCAAGAGGCCAAGCTCTCCAGGAGGCCAAGCTCGTCGTATAAGCCAAGCTCATCACAACCAAGAGAGTTCAAAGTATTCTAGACCCATACAACCCAATTTGGGTCTGAAAACTTTTAAGGGGGTTTTGTAGACACTAAAAAGTGCCAAGAAACGAAGGAGAGTCGGACCTCACTACAAGCACGACGAGGATCGTCACAACGATGAACCTGAGCCTCAATTCATGAAGTTTGTCTCAGTTCAATAGGACAAACAACACCTTACCCATCAAAAGATGAAGTTCGCCTAGAAACGAAATTCGTCATTTAAGATGAAGTTCGCCGAAGACGAAGCCGCAGTTAAGCTCACCAAAGATATAGCAAAGTGAACGAACTTCTTCAGGCAGACAAACCTCGTCTAACAAACGAACCTCATCTGGCAAACAAACCTCGTCAGACAGACAAACCTCATCTGGTAAATGAACTTCGCCAGGCATCGTTTCAATGGGCTACATTAAATGAGGGTTAAGGACCAATAACTACCTCTTTTAAGGAGAGTTAATGACCACTAACTCATCCATTTAAATGGAAGTTAATGACCATTAACTCCCTCATTATGAGGGGAGTTAAAGCCCATTAACTCACTCCATAATGGCCCTAAGCCTATAAATAGGCATGATCAACATGAAAAGGGGGGGGGGAGAGGAGATTAAGAGGCTAATAAAAAAAGCCTATCTCTCCTCCACTCTCATGGATCTTCATAGATCATTGGCTAATCATTTGGCCTTAAAACGTTGAAGCTCATAACGAGCATGACGAGGGTTATTATAATAATGAACCCAATCTCAAACAACAAAGCTTGTTGTTGGAAACATGATGTGAAGCTAGTCATTGGAAACAAGGTTCGAATCTCATCATTGGAAGCTCACGAGGCTCGCCACGTAGCGAGGCTCTACATCAAAGACGAGGCTCGCCATACAGCGAAGCTCGACATCAAAGACGAGGCTCGCCATGCAGCGAGGCTCGACATCAAAGACGAGGCTCGCCACACAGCGATGCTTGACATCAAAGATGAGGTTCGCCAATGCAATGAAGTTCATCATCCACATTAAATCAGACTGTAACTACCACAAAGAACCAGTCAGTCACGTGGGCTAAATTCAAGGAGTTAGTTACGCCACTCTATAATTTTAGCGCATCAGTTATGTTCACTACTCTATGATTGTAGCACGTCGGTTACGTGCTCAAACTTCTATAAATAGCATCGACGGCTACGGAGGGGGTGGGTTGATTATTCTTCATTGGAGATTTTCAAGCTTGGACTTAGAGAAGCATTAGAGATCAAAGTTTCTGCACATCGATCCAGAGTATGAATTTCGATTCCAGCCGGTTAACGAATGTCAGAAGCTCTAGCGATCTTGGTCTGATCATCAACGGGAGGCAAGCTCGACTCAAGCATCAGGGGAAGCATCCTTTCACTACCTAGAACCCACGTTAAACAAGGAGGAGCTTAATTAATCTTCTCTTCATCTGTAATCGAGAGAGTGTGAGTGATTATAAGGGTTTCGTATCAAGTGATCGAACCTATTTTCTTAAAACAAGAAAACCAATCCTAAGATAACTTTTTCGACCCTACATTGGGCCGATGGTTCAATATCGGATTCAGCACCGTAAAGAAGAGAGTCAGTAAAATAATTCTTTAGCCTCTTAAACGGTTGCTTATCCGTGACCACCGTCTTGATCTTATTAGTGTCTACATACTTAAGACACTGATGGAGGGTAGAAGGGACTATAACGTTACTATGGATCCAAGGTCGACCTAACAGTAGGTTATAAGATGTCTCTGCGTTAATCACATAGCATGTGACTTCTGACTTAAAATCTCCAATCTGGCATTTTACCCGTATTTCACCCAATGGTCTGAACCCACTGGTGTTGAATCTGTAGATCGTAGTGTCCGTGGAGGCCAGTTTACTGGTCGATATTCTGAGATTGTACATCAATCGGAGTAGCATGATGCTAACAACGGAACCCGGATCGACTTTGATCCAGTTGACAACACTAGAGCCAATGTCCTTCTTGGTGAAAGAAATGCAGGAAAGGTGGTGTGTCGTGAGGTTGCAATGCTGCACTGAAGGCTCTGGTTCTTCAAGGGATGGTTTTATCTGAGTCAAGAAAACATCAGAGTTGGCCAAGGCTTCTTGTAGTGTTTCCCTTGTGTCCTTCGAAAGACGTAGTAGCTCATATAGAGTTATTCTAGCCAGTATATTGGCTAACTGCACCATAATATCAAAGCGCTGTGAAGTGTTCGGGCTTCTCGGTTTGTCTCTCCCAATCGGTTGATTGAGTCGAGACTGCTTCGGGTTCTGGCCCTCTTGGTATAACGGCTCTTTCTCCTTTAGCTTTTGCTGAATCTTTTCAACTGGTGCAGGGGAGTCGTGACCACCCCCATTTCTACTAATGTCTTGGAGGGAATGGTTTTAGCTACCCCCTGTTTAGCCAATTGATCGGAAGCACTCGGATACTTGAAATGGTACTCATTTCCACTCCTGGTAGCAAAGTCCTCTTTCTCATCTTCGGAGAGTGGGAAAGTAGGAATTCCTTCATCATTTTCTTCTGGAATAGCTGTAACTCCATAACAGGACTTTCCTTTCCCCTTTGACTTCTTCTTAGATGACGACCCAGCCCATTGTTCATCTTCGATCAGATCATGATGGACCCAGAGAATCTCACCATTTGGGGCTGTGTGTGGCACTAGTCCTTTCAAGCATTTTTTGTGAGGATCGTCGTTGACAGTCTTCACCGCTACATTTATCATGGGCTCAGGTTGGAACTAGTTCAAAGGAACAGATCCGAAGCTAATTGATACGGCATTTGCACCCACTTTCTTTTCCTTGGCCGAATTCACCATAAGGACTCTAACATCGATCAACGCTTGGATTTTATCCTTGAGGGCGTAACATGCCTTGGTAGGATAATGCACCGCTCTATGGAATGCGCAATATTTCTGGTCATTAACCTTCTTGGCGTCTTTCTGATCTTGGATTGGGGGTAACTTGATCTTGTTATTCTCCACGAGGTGTTTGAAGAGACCAGGAACCTCGTCCTCCCTGAAAGAGTAAACTTTTGGGAATTTTGGTTCGGTAGTCTTTGGCTTTTGTGACCACAGTTTCCATTGCGATTGTCGAGGCCCCTTTTGTGGTTGCTGTTGCTGTTGTGGTTGCAATTCGAATGTCTGGTTCGCATCCACCGCATTCGCTTGAGCTTTACCTTTACCTCGAGGAACAAAATTCTGCTTCGGAGTATTAGTCGTCGTTTGACCTCTTTCAGCCTTCTTCCTTTTGAGGAAACGTTAGGCTCGTTCTCCTCACACTTTCAAGTCCTTCCAAGTCTTGGA